>JAUZST010080342.1:0-20645 GCA_034779995.1 Parotocinclus haroldoi | reverse complement strand
CAATAGTGGCTTTAATGCATTAACATTATCCACTTTTTTTTTACCACTGAAACCAATTAAGCAAGAACTTGATGAGACAAATGACAGGCACCTTTATTATTCACTCATTCATTTTCTTATCCGCTGGTTTGTAGTCAAGGTCTTGAGGCCAGTTGCTAGCTGGAGGCACAGCACCAATCCATTGTAGAGCACATAAACGTATATACACATTTAAACACTGGGCAATGGGAAATTTCCAAACGCCAGTTAACATAACACATAAATGTGTGAAGAAAACAGAGTGAAGACCTATGCATACAAATTACATACAGGCAGAATGCATGGTTGGGACTGAACCAGGGATCTCAGACCTGTGAGACCAGTTTGCTGTCCAGCAAACTATAAGATCGTGTAATATATACTGTTCACAAAATTAGGAGACACTTAAAATTCCTATAATTAAATATCCCATAATTTCTATGAGCAGTGTAATATATTTATCATTAATATATAATTAAAATAATCTATTTCACATTTCCCAAACCACACACTATTATAATAAAGTGTATGTCAGGAACACCATCTGTGATAAATTCATTAGTACGTGCAGATGTTTACTGTAGCGCACACAATTTAGTGCAGTAAAATGTTCACACTTCTTTAACGAATGGAGAAAATTGATAGTGCTTATTTAAACCCATCATACTATTTATAAATGCCCATAAAATAAACATTTTAAGAACTAGACTTCTCTGCCCAGTTGAAATTTCTGATATTAATTATAAACAAAGTTTTTGTTATAGAACCAAATCTATTCGTTTTCCCCATTTAACCATAAGCTAAATCTGTAAAGTTTTTGATTGTTGGTCCTGTGGTAGCGAATTATGTTGTTCAAAGACATTTGAGTTCAGTATTCTGCAATGATCTAATTCAGGCCCTACTGCTTGGCCAACCTTGTGATTTATTTTACTCTTGCTGTGGGAACTGGGGCATGGAGGAACAGGGCAGTGTGTGTGTACTCCAGGGAACAGTCCCCTAATTTCAGCATCTCCTCATTAGTCCATCCAGGCAGTGGCCAAGCTGATGGATGTGTCTCACTTATTTTAGTTCTTCTTTTTCCAAGGTGCACCTTCAACCCTGTAAATATTGCCCATCTCTTGAGGTGTAGAATGAAACATGATTGGCTAAACAATGGTGCAAAAGAATGGGCTGGCAGTAGTACTCATTAAATGTGTCAAGGACACTGCAGGGAGTCCTAAACTGGACCAATGTAGAATTTTGAAACAGACTTTACGAATACGTCCGGTGGTCTAGCTTAAATATGTAACCTCACACTGCAAATTATATACACTGTTTTGTTAGCGTTCCTACTTTATGCCCCGGAGCGTTTCGCCGTACTCGCCGTTACAGAAGCAATCGGTGAGGCGGTTTATATCCTGTGCGTGATTTATGACCTGATGACGAACACCTGCCTTTTCGGCTACTTAAGTGCAGCTTCTGGCATTGTTCGTCGCCAGGTCGGCACACTTCCGGCACATCCGACCACTGGCGCGCAAGCGCCTTGACACACTTGACGTTCCCGATCACTATGGTTAGTTGGTAACGTCTGGGTGGGGAGGGGGGGGGGTGTTTAAAGCCGATGGACGTGTAGGAGGGGAACCTCCGAGGTATTTATACCCTCTAGGGACAGACTCAGGTTTCCCCCTTCGCCCACGCTACTTGTGTGTATGAGCTTACGCTCGCCCCCTGGCGCTACAGTGCCTCTCGTGATTCATTCGCACCTTCGCTATACACACGTTCTACTCGATTTGGGAGATGTCCCAAATCAACGGGTTCCCGTGCTCTCTGCACGTCTGTTCCCTGGTGCTTCGACGTTTTTTATAGTTAATGTATTATTTCCCCATTCTTAATATACGCCATGGGATTCTGTCTATCTCACGTACTTTGGTCCTAACACCCATCTCATAACATGTTTAAACATGTATTCTGTTTCTGTAGAAACCAAACTTTAAGCTTTATTAAAGTGTTTATTTACAAATACGAGTAGTTAATAACTGTCCAGGTCAATAACAATAAGTGCAAACAATGGCATGTACCAGATGACGACAGTGGAAAAACAGGTGAGAGCCCAGTACCAGGCAAACAGAGCAATATAGGCTAGGCTAATATCCAAAACAGGGTAATGCATGAAAAGCCAGGATAAACAGAGTAAGCGCTAAAAGATCCAAACAGACAGGCAAATGACCCGAGAAAGAGTAGGACCAATGTAGTAAGAGAGCCAGATGAAAACAATCAGTATTCTGGTGATTGGGACTGGTAATAGACTGTAGGCCATAATAAAAAATCACTTCTGCACAATAACAGCTCCAAATCCCTTAGTGTTCACATCACAGACCTCACCTGGTCCTTCAACACCAATTCCACAACTAAGAAAACTCAGCAACGCCCCTTTTTTAGTTTGGATAGCAACCTCCATCCTTACCACATTCTAAGGTGACCATAGTGAGCATCTTATGCCTTTATATTGCTGTCTGGGTGTAAACTTCACTGCCTTGGACAGCAAGACCCTATGGTGGATAGTAAAAGCAAATCAGGCTCATTGCTTGACATGTTCATTCACCTGCCATTGGGCAGAAGGCACCAAGGTAACTGGGCGACCACTGTCAGTGTCACCAACAGCTCCTTTCTTTCATCAGACTCTTCATCAATCGTTAACATTTAACTCGTTAAGAAGTACTTTGTTGTTACTATAGACACACACCAGTTCATAAGCTACTCTTGTTATAAGTCTGACTTCTACATTTTGATTGCTACTGCACATTCTTTATTGATCCTATGCAACTATAGTCCAATCTAAATATGCGTGCGATCTATGCAAAGATTTACACTTTGTACATAATATGTGTTACTGTATTTTTGTTGATAAAAAACCTTATTCTTAAAAACTGCAATTGGGGTCAGCAATTAAGTACCTCAGATCCAAGCTCTCAGCTTGACTACATATCGCACAACAAACCTAAGTGGTGCAGCCATGGTGCTTATTTGAGCATAAACTTGACACAGATGTAATTTCAGCTGTTTAAAGCACATTACCATCAAAGCATTGATGAGACATATCTGCTGTATTAACTCTTCCCGAAGACATTAAATCTAGTTCAGTATATACACTATGCTATTTCCAAAATAACATATGCATCAACGTGTCCAAGCAGCATCTGTAAAGGTACAACCTGTACAACAAAAACTTGAGATGGTATGGAAAATGCAAATGTACTTTGACTTATATATTGTACTTAGCCATATATCATCAGTATGCATTCATGATATTTATTGTATTGTCTGATCAACTTTATTTTATTTGTACATAAATTATTTCTGCATTTCAGGTGTGCAACACATTCCAAAGGAAGTTGGAACAGGGGCACATGAGTTTTTGAGGAGCAACGGTGGGAAAGGATCTCCAGTGTAAACAAATGTATTATTATTGAAATCAAAGATAGACTGGGTAGGAATTTTTACATTTTGTTCCTAAATATTTTTTTGATGAATGCATTCTGCATTAATGCTGTCATTACAGAATTGAAAATGGCTTTTGCCAAGGGGAATGACTATACCCCAAACCATGAAATTCATGGCTTCAAATTTGAAATTCAAGGCTTTTGGACTTGGTAATAGTTTGGATGGAGCGTTTCATCTTTGGCCTGGAGCAGACAGCCTGCATTTCTTCTGGAGAAACATTTACATTTACATTTACATTTACAGTGTTTCGCAGATGCCCTTATCCATAGCGACTTACAAAAGTGCTTTAAGACATCAGTAACATAATCCATTCTTGGTAATAAGGAATCTAAACAAGAATACACCTCTGAAACTGTGGCAGTGTTTTTTTAAGAGATAGAAGGACAAGGGTGGGGGTTTAGTTGAGGTAGGTGCGGAATAAATGGGTCTTCAAATGACGTTGAAGATGGGCAGAGACTCAGCTGTTCGAACATTGAACGTTTCCACTGCGTAATGGTCTTTAAAGTCATTAAAGTCATCAATCTGTTTAACAACTGAAACAATTCAAAAACAAACAAGAGAAAACAAGAGCACTTTGTGTCTTTGAGTGAATGTCTGTTCATTAAGGTGTTTTTCAAGATTAGCACCCCAAAATGAATAAAATACACCAATCGTGAACCAAGTGTCTAGGAAGCAAAATTTTAATTGTCCAGTGATCTTCAGAGGTACCTATCCTTAGTTGTGTGGACAACATCATGTTAAGCTTTGTGGCTTTGGAATATGATGTTTAGTAAGTACAAACATATGTGATTTGTGATTCGACATTTTATTTGATTAGTTATTCTCTCTATTGATGATAATATTGCTTATGCTGTCTTTCTATATTCAACCATAAGCTGCTTCTTCCCAGCATTACCTCTGAGGCTGTCGTGTCAACATGAGACTTCTAATTGCAGGTTCTCTCTTACTTACTATACAGATTAGATTAATCATGTGAGGTGCCAGTTAATCATGCCATGGAGCATATATACTTCTAGATGAATCTGCCAAGATTTATATACATGTCTAACCCATGGTTGAGCAGTGAGGATGCTGTCAGTCAGGTGAAGGTCTTATACCAACAGCTGGCCTGTGTGATTGATGTGTAAGTGTCTGGATCAGGCAGGAATGTCACTTTATTGATTAGTAACCATGGCAGTGATTTGTGGCCTCACACTATTTATAATGCCCCATTTTCCCTGTTGGAGTCTCTAGTAAATATAAGAATTACCGTATATATTTTTTCTGAATAGTAAATCTTGTTGTTAAATACTGTAAATTCAGCTTGCTGTTTCCTGAAGAACATGAACACTGAAAAGATGGTGTACATTTTCTAAATAACAGGTTAGATCTCAAAAACAGTACATTATATGGAATTTTAAGTAGAGTTTTGTGATCAGCAGTCCGAAATACATGAAATCCAGAACACATACGCAGAAGTGATCAGGAAGAAAAATCTTTGACCAGTGTTATTTATGTGTTTCACGAACGCCGGGACAAAAGCACAAAACGGCGGAAGTAAACGCAAGAGAGTTTTAATATTTACGGTGCGGAGAGAATGGTGAATATACAAAAGTACAACCAAAACGACCACCGATACACACTTGCAAAACGGAAACGAAAACACGAGTAGGAGCTCGGAGGCGCGAGAGGGTTCAGCTCAGGGCGACGAGGGAAAGGAAACACAGGTGGATGAAAGGAGGAACCGGGAAACGTGACAGGATACGAAAGAATGTGGGGAACCATAATAATCGGCAAGAGAGAGAAGCAGGGGAGCGGGATAAATAGAGGAAGAAGAGGAAAAGCTTTAGGAGAAGAGCGAGAAGAAGCTAGAAGGGGAGGTACCCTGGGTGACAGCTGTCAGCGATCTCATCACGACGGAGCCCCTCCACCAAAAAAATAAAAGGTGGAAAAAAAGATGACAGAAGGATACAAAAATAAAAAAATAAAACAAAGCACACAAACAGAAACCAAAACCCACTAATTATAATCAGGTAATAAAGAAGTCCAGTCCAAACCCTAGAGCCAGGGAAAATAACCCTTGAGGCTTCTCCTGTTCCAGCTGACAGTCTCCGAGGTAACTGTCGACTTGGAAACTGCAACAGCCCCAACATTAGGTCCAGGGGCTGTCACTGGAACTGGGGAAGTCGGTGCATCCAGGACTGGGGTGAACATGACGACAGAAGCTGGGAGTTCCACAGCCATTAGCCCTGGGCTGTCCACCGACTGAGAGGCAGGACAAGGTACAACCTCAGGAGGTGCTGGGACGACCATCACAGCCAGGACCGGGAGGAGCTCACAATCTGGTACTGAAACGAGGTTGACAGGCAGGACTGGGGATGACCATGCAAAAGAAGGTACGAAACCATAATAACCGGCAAGCAAGAGAAGCCGGGGAGCGGTATAAATAGAGGAAGAAGAAGGGTGGCTAGAGCACCACCCACAGACTAGGAGGAAAATCTGGAGGAGAAGAGCGAGAAGAAACTAGAAGGGGAGGTACCCCGGGTGACAGCTGTCTGACGAGATCACGGTAGCGATCTCATCGTGACAGTGTGATAGGTTTTGCTTCAAATCTAGCATCAGTTGTGAATGGAAAATTACAGCAATGCTGAGGAATAGGTATGAAGTAAAAGAAAAGCCTAATGCAAGCAGTACTTGCTTCATTTAGGTTTCAGTTACTAACAGGTTCGAATATATGCAGTATTACAAGTAACCTTCCAGCCTAGACACACACATGTCATCTGAATACTGGCAGGTTTATCTTGCTGTCTTTCTGGTGCTGTATTCATTTCTCTTACATGCTGACCTATCTCCAGTTCCTTTCCAGGAAAACAAAAACACACCCCCACTCTTCCAAGAATAGAGCCATCACACTCTTAACAGGAGTTTCCATACAAGCAAAAGAGACAGCGATTGTCGAAAAAGAGCTAAAAACAGCTGGCTGTTGAGATGTAGACAATACCTGGTGGAGTAATCCTGATAGTGCTGGAGATTTTCTGACACTAGTGGTTGGCTTATATTAGTGCATAAATATAACATCACCAGAGTTTCACAAGCTGTAAAAGTAGACAGGTTTATGGAAGTGTATCATGGCAAGAACAATACAATTTCTAAGGATATCAGGGAAATGAGTTATCAGGCAGGAAAGGTTTACTAAACCATCTCTGTAGACATCTGAATTCACCAATCTAAAGTCAGACAGACTATAAATTAAATTTTAGACCAAAGTTATCCTTCCCATGAGTGAACTATCACCAGAGCATGGCAGTGATAGTCCACACGGTCACAAAGGAACCCAGGGTAACTTCTAATCTCCTAAAGACAAAAAGGATTTCACATTTTCTAATATTAATGTTAGGTTTCACATTGCGAGCCCTTTTGCGTTGTTCGCCGCGGTGCATTATTTTACCCAAATCCTTTAGTGTTGTGTTTCCGTTTTCTCCCCACGTCCCTAATGACCTTTGTTTTGTTTCTCCACGGTGATAGATTGGTTTGTTTCTTTATTTTACTCACCTGTTCTTTATTTAAGTTAATCAATTTTGTTATATGAGCCGACCGAACACGTGAGTATTCGCCGGCTCATTACACTATCCCCCGTTTTGTCTGCGTTACGTTTTGAGTGTTCCCCTTGTTTGTGCGCGCATTGTTTGTTTTGTTTTGTTTTTATAGTCCGTTTAAAACTCCTCCGCTCGTCTTCCCCGGCAGCTGATGGCGCTGAGGGCTGTTCCCTGGACCCGCAGCTAGAATGGCTCGCCCCTGGACCCTGGCCGCTAGAGCCGATATAGGGTCACTACCGGTCACAACCCCTGCATCCACGGTCATTCCTGACTGTGTTTCGATCCTCTGCCGTAAAGGGCAGTCCCTGGATCTTCGGCCATAGCTGCCGTCACTAGATTCCTGGCTCTAAAAGCCGTCTTTTATTTTTTCCCCCTTTTGTCCTTTTACTTTTATTCTGTTCAGGCTGCTTTTAGTTTTCCTTTTCTTTTCCTTTTTACGGGCTCGTTCAAGGTACCCCGGCTCCCATAGGCCACATAGTTGCTGGCCCCCGGCACAAAGCCACTCTGGACCCTCTGGCGCGGAGCCATTATGGCGGTACCGCGACCCCAGCCTTTGCCATGGGACCCGCTTTGCTCCAGCTTGTTCGTGAACCCCTGGGACCCTGTTGCCTTGGACCTCCAACCAACGGACCCCAGCGGACTTTCAGCGCTGGCTGTTTGCGGACCCCTGGACAGTTGTGGAATGAGCCCCTCGGCCCCACCACGGGACTCTGGACTCCGGGCTTAAAGCCCATACCAGACTCGTGTGTGGATTACGTTTGCGACTATCGTTTAAATGCCTGCTATGTGTGTTTTTGTTTAAATAAATGTTCTTTGGTTTTCCCCGTATTTGTTGTGTGTCTGTGGATACTGCCTTACGGGCTCCGGTCTTAAAAGCCGATAGGGATCCCGGGGATTTAGCAGGACCAGGAATGGTTTTGGGAGATCTCCGGGACGCCCTATCGTAACACAAACCAATTCAAATGAGCAGCTCATGTGAGGAAACCCTGCAACATCACAGAGCTGAAGTCGTATAGGAACAAGGCTATACAAGACTGATCTACATGCTTTCTACACAAAGCAAATGCTATCATACCAAGTATCATATGTTCATCTCATATGTTTAATTTGGGTTGGGCTGCATCTATTTTTGTGTCTACATTGTGTTGAATGTTTTAGCTCATAGAGATGCAGAAATATAGAAAAGTCTGAAAGGGACCACAAATTTCAAGCAGCACCGTAAGCTGGCGGTGACAAATCGAACCTTTAACCAGTTACAGTGTGTATGTATTCAGGGTCAGACATTACGCCAAGCAACAAAGCAAATATTAGCAATAGATATCATATTAGCTCATAGCTTAAATCAATTAAATATGGTTTGAACAGGGCTTTTAAAAATAGCAAGAAAATAGGCGTGGTCATTACTAAAAAGTCCCACCCAGGGGTGTACGCCAAATGCCAAACATCATATTCAAGCCAGCAATGTCTTACATTATTGGAGCTGGCACGTTCAGTTTAATTCACTTTTAAATGCTGACATGCACGGAAACGTAAAGACACCTAATTCTTATATGTAACATTCTCTAACAGCTCTGACATTGTGGCCGAGAGGAAAGTCTCCTCTCCCCTGTGCTGTACCCAAACATAAATGCTTAAAAAATAACATGATTTTAAAATACTACTAATTTACATCTAATAGTCACAGCTAACAGCCATCAGAAAACACAAAAATCACACCAGGGCTTGCATAAATCGGTCGACTTTAGCATCCACTAGCTACAATAAGATGTTGTAGTTGGAAAAAGAAACAGGACCAAGGATGCAGAAAAACAGTAAAGAAAACAGCTGCTTCTTAAAACAGCTGGTAAAAATCAAAGTTTGTTTATTAATTGTCGTCTTTAAAAGTGCAGCCTAAGGAAGCAATGGAGCTGGAATTTCATTTTAGCGAGCGTGTACACTGAACTGCGCTAAATATAAAATCTGAAAATAAGGATCTACCCAAGATGAGCCACATCTTGCTTTGGCTACGGAAAAACGAGGCTAGACATGCAATCCCATACGTCACAAAATCAAAGAACAATACACCTATGGTCACATCTATTCAAAAACACACGGCCTTGTGAAATACAATTAGATTGCTCCCTGGATTATTCCAAAAAAGGCTGTAATATAGAATGAAAGCGTTTGATTTAGGACGATGTCATGAATTTTACAGCAGTGAAAATATCAATAGTAAACATGACTAGCCGTGAAATCGCATGCAATGCCCTTTTAGTCTAGCTGAGCAGTGCTTTATAGAAATCTTATCATACTGGCACAGAAAAGCAGATTTTCTTTTTACAGATCAAACACCACTCCTGGATTTTCCACAATCTGATGATGAAAAGAAAAAATACTGCGTGGATACGACTCATCTCTCATGTTAGGTGGAACAGCGGTCATGTGTCAGTGAACCGTGTGAGTGGATGCGTGTGCATCAGCACCTGTGTATCTGGAGCAAACGTATCCAGGATCTCCTTGGTTGAATAATTGAGAGCGAAGCCCTGGACAGGGGTAGACTGGTCGTACAGCGACTGTCCATTCAACAAATAGATGATCCCACCTGAAAGAGCACATCAGCATGAGAGAGGCACGGCACATAACCGGCCCGTATGAATATTAATGCAGCTTGTGCATAAATCATCAAACAAGCTGAAAAATTGGCCGTCTCCATCCAATCAGTTATGCACATTCATGCACAGAGGCCAGTGAACCGAAACGGATGCAGCAACCACAATTCAACAGATACATTTGCAGTTTACAAATTGCCAATCCATTCCGTCTACTCATACCAATCTATTACTCTACACTGATCTAATGAATGAAATGATGCTGTAGTTCATAGAAACACAAAGCATAATCGTTGAGGTAAAAGCATGTAAATACAGTGGAAGTTACTAAATACCGAGTCGTTTATTCCTTCATACATGTTCATGTCATGTATGTTACCTTAAAACCAACGCCAATCAATCAGTCTAGATTTAAAACTACATTTAGCTTTATTTATTCAACGCGTAAACGTGTCACACAGGTCTGGCAAAAGGAAGTCAAATCACGGTCCACTAAACACATCGGATCTAGCCAACAATAACACAAAGAGCACTGAGGTAAGCTATACACTGACCACAGGATCCGGCTAACACCAAATTACACTATAATCATACACTCACTGATCACTTTATTAGGTACAGCCCCCTGTTTCTACACTCAGTGTGTCCATTTCATCTGTTCCACTTACCCCATACTTACCACATAGAAATACAACTACAGACTCAAGTCCATCTGTTTCTCTACATACTATGTTATTCCTTTTTACTCTCTTTTCCTAGGCAGTGTTCGCCAGTCTATTTTCCTCAGAGACGCCCTGCAAGTATCTAAGAAGCTCCCCTCCAAGAACAAAGTGGCTCATTGCAAATCTTTTTTTGGACACAAATCTACCTAAAATATAGCTTTTTTCCCCCCTTTTTCTACTATATTTCTCTTTTCAGCGCAGCTAAACATTTAGCTAAAAATCAAACATAAGCTGGGCATTGATACACACACACACACACACACACACACACATTCTACACGTGCGCGTTGTTATAAAAGAACAATAATGATTCATAAATTCGCAATAAGAGCCTACACTTTTTGAGTGAACGTAGCTTTTGAAGTAATTTTATATACAGATTCTTCCAGTGAGTGCATACATTTATTTAAACACATGCAAACTGCATTTTGGCAAACTCTGTACAGGGCAGACAAAGGCTCACACACACGCCCCGTAACGTTTTGGTTTGTGGAGGCCATGTGTCTAAGAGTACGGACCCCCAGAGGACCAGCACAGATCAGGTACTAATCGGGCTGTGGATCATTCTCGGCTCTGCAGTGACACTGATGTGGCGTTACTGTGCGCTGTGCTGGTACGATCAGACTCAGCAGTGCTGCCGGAGTTTTTAAACACCATGATCGTTCAATATTCACTGTTAGACACATCCGTTATATTATTTCATC
Organism: Parotocinclus haroldoi; assembly: GCA_034779995.1. Lineage (NCBI taxonomy): Eukaryota > Metazoa > Chordata > Actinopteri > Siluriformes > Loricariidae > Parotocinclus > Parotocinclus haroldoi. The sequence continues at coordinate 9,558 of JAUZST010080342.1, read as the reverse complement.
TTGAAGATGTCAAGTCAGAGACAGTAGCTCATCTGTTGTTGTACAGTTTGTGTGTATTAACCTGGAGAGCCCTGATTGGTTAAAAGCCTATTGTGAAAAGTCGGGACTGATACAGATCAGTACTGAGGTACCAACTCACCCTGATATACCAGCCAACCTGATTTCGTTTACAGGGAAAGATTTGCTTATGATGTGACCAGTTTTTCACATTTTGCTTCCATTATTTGTAATGAGGGAGATCATGTCTTTTCTGTTTGAATCTGCCTTTGATTTTCCAGCCTCTTTAAGGGCTTTCAGCTTAAGCCGTTTTCTGTAATCTCATTAAAACCTTAAAAAAGAGGTGTTGCAATTTGGCCACGCAAACAGAATAATACCAGTACACACTGGGTTTGTGTTTGATCTGGGAGGCCGGTTGTTCTTTTTGTCATTAATGGCTTCATATATATATTTTTTTTGTTTTATATATGATTGTTTAAGCTTATAACAATAGGCTCCATGCTATAATCGCTAAAAATGGAAGTGATGCATCCGCTTCGAAGTCAAAGAAGCCTGCTTAATCAAGCCACAAATGTACCCCATTTCTCATCCCATGTCTGTAGAGCAAAGATTTGTATCACTGTTTCGATTTGCAGCTTTGCAGCAAAACTGATACTGCAGATGTCCGAGTACGACACTGATCCAGAAGTGCTCAATAATGTTTAATGTAACTGATGTATGCAAAACTCATAATTTGATCATAAATAATTGTTTTTCCACAATTTCGCATAGAAAGACATACAATGAGTGTCTAGTTAATCAAGCAGTAGATAAACATAAACTCCCTCCATCGGTTGGACAGTAGGAGACAAGGACCTCTAATGACTCGTTATATAATGAATTTTGTTTTATAATTTGAATTATTATTATTTGTTTTTATTAATAATTTGTTATTTGTTTTAAACTAATTTTCCTATAATTTAATATACATTTAGTATTTACTTAATTAACATCTAGGCCACCCATGGAGGTCGGGTCCCCTGTTGAGTCTTGGTTCCTCCCGAGGTTTCTTCCTAACATTTTGGGAGTTTTTCCTTTCCCCTGTCCTGGGCTTGCTCAGCTTGGGATTGGCCTTTTAGATAATTGTATTACTGTAAAGCTGCTTTGAGTTGATGCTACATTGTAAAAAGCGCTATAGAAATAAAATTGAATTGAATTGAATAAAAATAAAAATCCTTGGATTCTTTTCGTGACTCAGTCGTGGCAGATCTTTGGAGCATTGAGAACAGAAAAAAAACACAATGAACCTGACATTTTCAGTTGGGCCACTTTCATATATATGGTACTGAAATCCGATGCATAGCCGATACGTGGTAGGGTTACTCTGTTTGAACAGCCGGATCGAAATTCATGGGACTTTTACGTCATTCCAACTTGGCATTCACAATGTTAGGTAGGTGCCAAAGTAGCATCCGCATGAATGCCAGGACCCAAGGTTTCCCAGCACAACATTGCCCATTGTGATTGTGATGCCCTTTCTATACTCGTATACTAACAGAACTATTGATGCAGTGGTCCTGGGTTTGAATCCCAGCCAGGATTTAAGGCTGGTTGGTGCTTCTAATGCATAGCTAATGCTAATGCTAATGTGTCTGAAAGAGGGAAGGTACTGGACTATCAAACAGGCGGTCCAGGGTTCAGACCCCACTGCCACAGAGGCCCTTAACCAACAATATCAGCTGCAAGTCACTCTGGATGAGGGTGTCAGCTAAATGACATTAACCATTTTATGGAACCCATACCCAGCCCTGTGATGGACTTGTGTCTGACCCAGAGCACGCTTATGCCTGTGCCCCAGGACACTGACCAGGAAAATGACGCGATTAAACATGAAAAAACAAAGCTGGTTGACATAACGAGCAACTAGTTAGGCCATCGTACACACAGCAGCATAAAACCAAACCTGCTCCAGAAAGCAGTGCCTTTTATATGAAAGCACTTAATGAATAGCGTGTTTACCGTGTACGGGAGTGTAGGACACGGCAAACACCTCCCCTCCGAACTCGTCTTTCTTGATCTCCTTCACAAATTCGCCTGTGTCGGCCACGAAACACTGTACTCGCCCGTTCTCGCGGTCGGCCACCAGCAGCTCGCGCTTATCAGCCGCAAATGCCAGACTGTGGGGGATATTAAAGGGCAAGCGCTTCCGTCGGTCCAGTGAGCCTGCAGGAGCACAAAAAGGAAAGCAGATAAAGCATTAGGTTTATGTGAACTAGTTGGGTTCAGAGGCCTTCCCACGATTCCCCGTGCCCATACAGAAGTGCGCCCTGAATAGGACGGCAGTCACGAGGTTTGGCAAGGAACACTGTAGCAGCACCATGGGATATTTCACAGCCTTCTGGTCTCTGCCCCCTCAGACACAGCCAATCACGCCTGAACAGACCTGGACAGGTGGCACCGCCGGGACTCGAACCTGGATCACTGCTGTGTCGGGTTAATGAAACACTACCACCCAAATTTAATTTCAGCCACATATAATTAAAGATACACTACATGAACAAAAGTATATGGACGCACCTTTTAGTCACTGAATTCAGGCGTTGTTCCAAGCACCCAGCCATATTGCCCTTACAGACATTTGCGAAATAAGAAATCATTCCAACGAGCTCACCGAATTCGAGTGTGGTAGTGTATTATGATGGAACCTTTGCAAAGAGTGCTGAGGTTCATGGTCCGAAAACGTTGTCAACGCTCTGCTGACTCAATAACAGCAGAGTTCCAAACCTCCTGTGGCACTGACATTGGCCCAATAACTGTGTACCGGGAGCTTCATGCCACGGGTGTCAGGTGGAGTGGTGTAAAGCACACTACAACGGGACTCTGGAGCAATACAGACGTGTTCTGAGGGGTAACGAATCACACTTTTCTATCTGGCAGTTTGATGGACTAGACTGTCTGGTTTGTTGTTTTCCGGGGGTTTGGCCTAGGTCCCTTATTTCCGGTACAACAAAACATTTAATTTCAGCACTCCGATACATTTTGGACAAAATGATGCTGTGAGAACAATTTCCCTTTTCTGCTCGAGTATGACTGTGCCACGGTGCAGCAAGCAAGGTCCAAACAGGCATGGTTGGGTGAGTTTGGTGTGGAAGAACTTGACAGGCCCGCACAGAGCCCTGAACGCAACCTCATCAAACACATCTGGCAACTAGAAAGGAGCTTACATGCCAGGCCCTCAGTTCAAACTGACAAATCCACTCCTGCATTAATCTGCAAATCTTGCATGAATCATACTCCTAGTCATACTCGCATAATCATTAACTCCATATGAATGCCTATTCATTTAGAATGGGATTTCATAAAAGCTTAGGGTGTCCCAATACTTTTGTCCATATAACGTACATGTGAAAAAATCTGCGGTGCTGTTAGGGTCAGCTGAGGAAAATACTAAATTATTTTATACCGTTCATCTTTACATGATCTCCCATCCCTGATTTTCTTTTCTACAGGGATGGGCAATAGATCAAAACACGTCAAAATATGTTAGACCTGCCATCCAAGCGGCAAGTAGAGGTGCCCTGCTTTCCAAACAGAGGTTTGAATGATATTTTTCTATAAACAAGAGAAATAAGAGAAACCTTTACATCTAAAAAGAGTGCATACTGTGCGTGCAGCCAAAAAAGTGTATGGCGCTCATAGCAAACGGTCACATTTCCCACACCCAGTCTCTGATTACCTTCACTGGAAACAAGGGCAGTACATTTCTAAGGGGGGCTTCTAAAACTGCACCGTTTCATCTGAACACATAGGTTCCTCAGGCTTTAGGAACCATAAAAACACAATACGTATGATTTGTGTGTCAGGGTATGTACCTGCTCCCCAGTGGTACAGGTATTTGCCCTCTGGTGAGAATTTAAGGATCCTGCTATTGCAGTAGCCGTCAGCCACGTAAACGTTGCCAGTGTCCGGATCTACGGCGGCATCGGTGGGCTTGCAGAAATGGTTCTTATCGCTGCCTGGCACGAAAGCCTCTCCGAGAGTGAGCAGCGGCTTTCCGTCACTGCGCAGTTTGAGCACCTATAGCAGCAGGAAAGCACGGCAACAGATGGTTTCACGAAACGCGATCGTTTCTAGTGCAAAAGCTCACATTCTGAAATACTGTCAGCACTAAAATGAGTCACTGTGAAAGCCCGATTAATTTCGGCCTAAGCATCTGTCAGCATCAAGATATTTACCGACATAATAAGCGAGGCGTATCTCATTTTAAGTCTAAAAACATATTAAAGCAGCTTCAAATGATGCTCTTACTTGATGGAGGGCTGCATCGGTGACCCAATAATTGCTGTCATTATCAGTTGTGATACCGTGTGGCAAATAAAACCTGTTCGAAAGGAATCAAATCCCTCGGTTAGTAACAGAAATACAAAGATAACACAGTCTAGAACGACAAATTAAGCACCGGGACTTACATGTTTCTCCCAAAGGCCTTGAGCACACTGCCTTTGAGTGGATCCACAACCAAAATGGTGGACTGCTGAATGGGACCAAGGGCAATCTTCTGGTATATTTCATTTGTGTCAAAAGAGCTGCCAAAAACAAACGAAAAAAAAAGCACAGTGCATTGCAGTACAGTCCTGTAATTCAATTGATTATGGATCATGATTATGACATGGAAATAGTTTTCATCTGAGCCGACATATGTGCAGATTTACACAGGTGACACAGGTACAGAAACACTGCACACGCAACTTTATTAAAACATTATTTGGAGGAAATCAACATCAGCTTTGTATGTTCTTAAATATTTAACAGGTTTTTGTAGAGCATTTCCCAGAGACGTAGTCATAAATTCTGGTCTACAGACCACAGACTAATGGCCTCAGTATGATAATACACTCAGGTGATCAGGCTTGAACTTGGGAGTCAGCATTTTACATTAACATGTGGTCATTTAGCCGGCCACCCTTATCCAGAACTTAACATTAACTACTGGACATTTCATTTGCTAATAAACATTCATTCCTGCTTTTCAGACCTGTAACACATTCCAAAAAAGGCTGGGACATGGACAGTTTAGGGCTACTAATGAGGTAAAAACACTAAAGGTTTCAAACAGGTGATATGAACATGTCAATCACGATTTGGTACAAAAGCCAGCATCAAAGAAAGGCATTTTTGAGGAGCCATGGTGGGCAGAGGATCTCCAGTTTGCCAACAAATATATGAGAACTAATTAAATGTTTTGTTTTTTTTTAAAGAACAATGTTCCTCAAATAAAGGTGACAAAATGGATTTGAATCCTAACATTTAAGGATATGACTTGTTTTGCATTATCTTGTTAAAAAATGCATGGAGGATCCCTGATGACGTCTTGAAGGCAGCATATGTTGCTCTAAAATCACAATGCACTTTTCTGCATTAATGCTGCCATTACAGGCATGTAAATCACGGGGCACTGACATCACCCCGCACCATGAACAAAACATGAAAAAACTTTTTGGTTTTTGGTCCGATTGTGTGATGGTCCATCCCCGATGCCTCAGAGCCCAGGGAAGTCAACTCCACTTTTGGACATGGTTAACATAAGGTTCCTAATTTACATCCTAACCAAAGTTCTGGGACAACAGCTTTGCAGACCAGTTTGACACGGTGTTCTGCAACCCTTTAACCGCTGCCGCAATGCTGGCAGCACTCCTATGTCTATTTTTAAAAGCCAACCTCTGGATATGGCGCTACATTTACATTTCCAGCATTTAGACTCACAACTCATACAGTCTTACAAGCCAAGCAATTTGTGGGTTAAGGGCCTTGCTCAAGGACCCAACCTTCTGGTCCAGAGCCCAGTACCTTAACCACTAGGCTACCACAGTCCCGAGAGGAAATCATGTGCACTCAACTTGTTTGTTCGACCATGGCCACCGTGCTGCAGCTCACTTTCAAGGCGTCGACCATCTTTTTACAGACCATCTTTATGTAGAGCAACAACTCTGTTTCTTAGATCCCCCGAGATTTTTTTTTTACCACGAGGTCCCACGTTGAACTTCCAGTGACCAGGATGAGAGTGTGAGAAAGCGAAAACACAGAATATTCGCACGTGAGACCTTGTAAGACTAACGAGTCACATAATACTGGCGAGGCATTTGTTCAGTGGGTGCAAATTCAATAAACAAAATGAACCCCCTCAGCTCGGATCTTCATGCATGCCATGTGCTCTACGTACAAACACAAGCTGCAGCTTCCCTGCCTCCTAATTTAAGCAGATCTACATAACAAGCACAGCATTCTTACCCAACCAGCAACGGATATTCATTTGTTTATTTACTCGTTTAAGCATAAAGGACCAAAGCATCATTCCACTCCGTAATTGTGCTCCGAATCCGGCTGCTCTTCTCCAAAGATAAATGTGAGCCCAAGACTGAAACAAGATCTGCAGTGCTTCGGGGCAGAGGATGGATGGATTTAGCAGGGCCTCCCTTTCTCACCTAGACCCAAGCTCATCAATTCTGTTGCGTCCTTTTCTGTGTTCTACTCTTCAACCCCCATTCTGTTTCTCAATCATTTCCACTCTCACAGCCGCTGCTCCTCTTCGTGTAGGTTAGCAGAAAAACACCAGAACGGACCTCTGACAATTCTGATCAAGGTAACTTGCACGGTCTGTCACCAGTTGCACTAAATGATGCTCCTCTAGTTGGGGTGTAACAAAGAATCAGTATACAAACAGGTCCCGATGTGCGTCATCTTTATTGTGCCATCGGACGCAACTGCATTTTCTGAACACCGGAGGGCAATCGTACGTCGTACATTTTTACCTGAAATGCCACATCGCTCGTTTGCCACAGTATAGATTCCGTGCATATCAAATCACACTTTAGTTTGACCCACCCATGCTTCCATATGGTTTGGACAGTTTTTCACCCAGTCTTAGTCTTAGTCTTAGTCTTCGTAAAGCTGAACAGGCCAGAGTTTTATCCAGGCAAGAACAGACCGTAAGCGAATAAAAACAAATGGGAGATCTGCATTTGGTTCGGTAAAAAGCACAATAATAAGCATTTCTCAACCTATTTTTATGGGTTGTTTTTATTGTCAAATGTTTTTTTTAATCTAGGTGGGGTGTACACAAATAGTTTTAACGGTTCTCGATAAGAGTGCGTACCAGCTACAGATCATTTCTTGTCATTATTTGTAAATACAAGTAGAGACGTCCCTAATTACTGGTTATAATTTCATGTACATGCCAACTGTAGAAGTTGTATGTTGTGGAAACGGATCAGTTTGGATTATTTTCCTTGGGTAAGACGTGTGGAGATGTCCCTTCATAGTTTAATGTACATTAAATCCGTGGAAGGCTTGTTGTACTGTGGAAATCATTTTATTATGGCCTCGTTGGTTTAGCTTTTCTTTGGCGGCAGGTCAGCACTCGACAAAAATAAGTATATCGTTTCTTCGTTTTATTATAATGGACATTTAGAAAAAATGTAATATTCAATGGCAAATTTGTAGTATATCACATTATATAATGCTTTGCTATTTTTGTCTTTGGTACTGGAAACGGTACTGAATTTCAACATAAGTCAAGCTATCGCATTGAAGTTGAAGTTCGTGACAGCAGTAATAAATACATATTTTCCGCTGCTAGTCATCAGGAATGGAATGTTCGTACTCGGTTATAAACAGAACATTTTGTAGTTTAAACCCCCGTTTTATTTCTTTGTGTTGCAAGAGGTAATACTGCGATATCTACGGGAGTTGAGATTGCAGTGTAAACCTTATTTAAAATGTGTTTTTTTTTTTTTTTTTTTTTTGGTGTTTCTTCCTTGAGGAAAAAAAACCAAAACTATATTTTGAGCTGAAAAAATCGATGTGGTATACCATATTATATTACATGGTACATTATATATAGATTTATTTTGCAATATATTGCACACCCCTGCCAATAAGCCAGTTTTTCTCCTCCTCCTTAAAACAGCCCATAAAGAATTGATCTTCATTTGATTTCAAACCGACATCACAAGATTTCTTGGAATGCCAATACCGAGCCAGGGCAAATTGTCCAATATCAGAGCTGGCCTCAGTCCCGTTCCAAAAACTGCTGTGTGGGCAGTCAATGAAGATTTACACAAATCGCAAGCATTTCTTTAATTCTTTGTTCAAAGATGCAATGGCGAAAGGGTTGTAGCTGGTCGTTACAAACACAAGCATTTCTAACAGGTTCAGTCAATGACACAAACAGTGGCGTGATCTTTAGACGTATTACACTCAGCTCTGCGTCTGTCAGTGTGGCAATGTCATAAGAAGTCGTTAGATTCAGCCAAGCGTTGAGCAAAGTACATCTGGGACGATTCGTTACATAATTTGCACGATCTGCTTGGGACGGACCCTTGCTTGTTTCAGTATGTCAAGGCATCGACGCGATTTCAGTAGAGAAATGATTTGCCGGTTCTGAACTGTTGCCAATGTGGAATATTAAACCTAAACTTAGACCGCACGCGTAGAAGACAAGATAAAATAAGAGGTAAGATTAAAAACCTTACTTTAACTCCTTTAAAATGTGCATAAGCTTCCATATTATTGGCAAGCCATTGCTCTGGTGCTTAACCCATCACTGATGGAGTTTTCAGTCCACGCAAACTAGAGTTAGAAAAGAAGACGGTTTGTTAAGTATTACACGATGCAAATACGAAATACTAATTGCGTCACATGAAGCACAAGCTTGCATTTCATCCATTCGCTAATTAAAGACGTGAAGACACTCGACGCAGATAAGAATGAAAAGATTAAGAGTGGCTATCTGCTTCCATTCATCATAAGCTCTACATGAAGCTTTGTTTACGCTAATGCCAGGGAATCCCGTCTGAGCGTGGATTAGCCCGCCAGACGTGACTAGCGCTGCTGTTAGCCTAATGATACCCCAGCCAGGATTGCAAGTCTTAAGCAACTCTAATGACTTCAGTACCAAAACAGCAGCTCGGTTTCTCCATTAACTGAATATGGCTGCAGGATTTCACCACAGGCTTGCCATAATGACTGCATGCTTTCAGGGACTTTTGATTCAGTGCACCTGAGAATGGTTAAAAAAAAACCCCGAATGCATCCACTATATTCAGTGATAGGGTGTGAATTACTGTAATACGTTTCCACGTAGTAAAATCTGTTCATCTATTGAAATCTACACTGCACTATACTGCTCTCACAAGAATTAGGGGATTCAGAAAAGCTGCATTTGATTTGATTTCACTGAACAAGATCATCAGAAAAGAAAAATGGAAAGCCAAGGTTTTAAAAATGAAAAGAAAAGTCGTTCGATTAGGCAAATGAGATGCAAACTCGGTGATCATATTATATTTAGCAGGACTAAAGGCAGGAACAACAGTATATAGGGTGCCAGTCCATCATAGGACACATCAACTCGCATCGCTCACACTTTATAGACACTAATTAACCTAACACACATCTTTTGGATGTGGGAGGAAACCGGAGTACCCAGAGCGCAGGGTCACAGGGTTGAACCAGGGATTTTAGAGCTGTGAGAGGATGCAGCAAGTGCATCAAATATTTAATTCTGTCCAAGAGGGCTTTTTCAGA
>JAUZST010080331.1:0-20645 GCA_034779995.1 Parotocinclus haroldoi | reverse complement strand
TACTTAACTATTGTAAGTCGCTTTGGATAAAAGCGTCTGCCAAATGCAATGTAATGTAATGTAATGTAATGTAATGACGGAGGTTTAACAAGGCTGTGATCAGAGCCAATGGCCAATTTTTAAATATATGAAAGTCCATTTGATTACTTTCAATTTCATATTATATAAACCCTGTAAAGAGCAAACATTTATACAATAAATCAAAACATTTATTAATGTTATTGTTCTAAAAGGCACACGTTTAAACCTTTTGAGCAATAATACTAAGATACACAGTGGTTCTTGAAAGTTTGTGAACATTTCCTAGTTGTCTATACTTCTGCATGAATATGTTGTCTGACTGAGGATTGAGTATTTTGTTAATAAACCTAGATGAACATTTTCCAGGCTGATGAGTTTTTTAACGTGGTTTTCAGTAATCTCATGTATGCACTTGTCACAGGACAAGTTGTGAAGATCATTGTGGTAGAACATACTTAGGTAAATTCCGTTTTTAAATAAATTTAAACTACTCACTCACACCTAATTCTCATTCCAATAACACTTGACACACAATTTCGCCTTCAAATCAAATTCTAATCCTAAAGGTTTACATATTTTTGCCTCTCAAAGGTTTGAAATGCTAGTTTCATTCATTCAATAAATAAATGACTTAGTATAATATTATTTTCTTATTTGTTGTATTCTCTTTATCTATGAACCAGTGTTTATGCTCACATTCAACTGCAAGAAAATAAAAAAAAAATCTATTTTCTGTGGCCAGTTCTTTATTATGGTTTAAGAACCTCTATAAGTCCCGTGTCTTATATAGCCAAACAATGAGCACATGTAATTATCCACCATTTGCCCTCATATATTAATTATTTCATTGAGAGTAAATATGTGGCACCAATATGATAATATGAGTGTTTCATTAAACAATGTTTAAACAAAGTACTGTATTCTTTAATATGCCTGTCTTGTTTTACTGTCCAATCTTTGTATGGATCCTGAATGTGACGTCTATAAAGCCAGTTATGTAGGAGCTGCTGTAATGGCCTGGCACAGAAGACAGGAGATGGCTAGTCCAGTAAGGCAGATGTACACATGGATCTTTGTGACAGGCTGCCTGAAGGTGTTAGTGTTGGATGAGAAGGGCCACAGCCAAGTGTCTTACAGCCACGTGACCAGTGTCACATGCCTGCTTCATTCCTGTGTTTGTTCATTACACAACATACAACACTACAGACAGCTTGGGGGGCTATGTCATGATGTAGCATATTATAGGTTATATATTCAGGGTCAAAAAAGACAGAAATGTACAAATTATATCCACTCAACACTTATGGGTTAAAGAAATGTAAGTTTTAAGGAATTAGTTTAGTCTCACACTGAGAAAATAAGAAAAGTCAACCTATAATAAGCCTACTATGGACTGGTAGGCTTATTATACGCCCTGACTAGGATTATTCCTGCCTGCCAGTGCTAGGAGCCATCTCCCCTGTACCCCTACACAAAAAAGACAACACAATGCATCAAGATATTCTTATATATGAGTAGATTAGACTTATTATGAGTAAACGAGGAAATACTCAGCGTAAGAAAGTCTAACAACCACCCAACAGTAGCCTGTGTTTATATATACATGTGTAGAACAATCTCAAAATGGTCCCAAACGACAGTGTGTTTACTAGTTAGGTTTGCATGCCTAAACAAGCTACATCTTTTATGCTCAAAATATTCCAATACATTCCTACTGAATTGGGTGCAAACCACAGTTGATTATGTCCATTACCTTGGTACTGCACTAAAACATTTATAGTACATAAAAAGTTTATTTTATTTTAGGGACTGGCTAGAGTTAGATTAATGCATTTTGTATATTTTTAATAAATCAAACATCACAGTAAAAGTTGGAATTGTAAAGATAACCAGCATTTTAGTTTCCAAGACATACCTGTATGAATGTTTTAGCTGGCATCTGGAATGGGACTGAGAAAATGGGAAGCTGCTGCATTGTATTGATAACTGTAGTGATTGACTGTCATCATGTCAGTGGCTGTGACAACACCACTGACAGCTGTTGGAGGTGAGTGATAGCGCTCAGAATTAGTGTTGTCACATTTTGCACAAGAATTCACTTCTCCACACCCTTCCTTCCACTGCACTTTCACTGTAGTTTCTGACAGCAGTCAACAAGTAAACATCAGTAATTCTCCCTATGCTCAGACACTTGTACACAAAACTGGGAAAAAATGCAACTATTCCCTAGTGAAGGTAATAAGTTAAGGCAGACAATGTCTGCCTTAACCTGTATGCTAATATTTGCATGTAATGTACTTGTCTGCATGGGTTTACTCCATGTGTTCAAAGTAACCAAACAGTTAAAGTTGTCCAAAGACATGTATTAGGTACACTTCCAGATTGACACATCTGAGCATGTACGTCTAACTTCAAAGTAACCCTTGTGTATCGATCTAACCTTGCATCTGTCATTAAATATATATTGATGTGTATTATTACACATGATACTTTATGAAGGTTTAGCTAATTACAGAGTGTACAGTGCCTTCTAACAGCTTGTTGTTCTGAGGCTACACAATATGATATAAAAGGCTCCTTGCACATGAGTTGTCACAACAGCTCCTGCCAATTAAAGTGAAGAGCCTTGTGTTATTTCAGTTCTGCTCATGCTCCTAACTCTTTTATCACACACATTAAGTCCAAACAACAATGGTGTGAAATGTGGAGTGGCTTTACACCGACTACTAAAGGCATCTACTAGGAAATATGAGATTAAAAGTAAAGTGAATTGCACATTTCCTACATTATGGGCATTCAAGGCTTATTGGCTACTACAATTTATAGACCTTCCAAACACTTAAAGCAAGTGAAACTCTTAAAAGCAGGAGAGTTAAATTTTCTTACATATAAAATAGTGTTAAGAGTAAGGCAGCATGAAGGTTCATCAAGCTGTACACTAGATGCTTTGATCCTTTTTTCTAGCACTGAGCAGATGTATATTTGGCTGAAACAGAAACAAAACAATCTTAATCTCTTTTTTTGTATAAAAACAATACAAGCAGGCCTGTATAACCAGGAATTTCCAAAGACAGTCATATACATTCCTCCTTAGTGTTCCACAGTTAGTAGTGTTGCTTTAGCAGCATGCTTTAGGTAATTGTCCTGTTGAACTCAAATACCTGACACACTGAAATAGGTTTTGCTCAGTAATATCCCTGTATTTAGCACCATCCATATTCCCCTTAATTGGAACAGTTTCCTAGGACTTGCTGCTGAAAAGCATCCCTGCAGCATGATACTGCCACCACCATGTTTCACTATGGGGATGATGTGCTAGGGGTGAGGAGATGTCTTGATTTTTATAATCACACCATACGACCTCTTATGGGTTTATGGTGTTGGAGCCTCTGGGGCCTTTCAGAATAGGTGTGTATATACTGACAGATCATGTGACACATGTGGACTTCATTTCACTAAGCATGTGACTTCTTAAGGTAATTGGTTGTTCAAGAACTACACTGCTCAAAGAAATTAGGGGATATTTCATTATGGAACATGCACATACCAATTTTCAAAAATGTGTGCATATATGCTATGTGACATTAATGCTTTGTGGTATAGATTCAACAAGATGCTGGAAACTTTCCTCAGTGAATATGATCCATAATGTCATGAATACATTGCAGTTTCTGTACATTTAGTGGCTGCACATCCATGAAGTGAATTTTCCATTCCACCACATCCCACAGGTGCACTATTGGATTGAGATCTGGTGACTGTGGAGTACAGTGAACTATCATACTGTCATGCATATTGTGGGTTCTAACTGTCTGTTCTTGCTGTCAGTTCAAAAGCAGACATCTAATGTAACTGTACAACCAGTATTCTTTATTTAGTGACTTAATAAGTCAAAATTAATCAGAGATCAAAAAGTTGTAAATGGACTTGATGGGCATCACACTGTTCAGCTTGCAGCACGAGCCTCAGATGTTTATGGCATAAACAATTCCTACTCTGCTGGTACTTGGCACTGTATCTGTAATTGTATGTGCCCTGAGTATTAACCTTTTGAAATGCATGACTTTGTCCCTGTTCCAACCTTGTTGTTTTAATATGTTTAATCTCCCAGGGTTTGCAGGGGTTTAACATTTCCAATACTTTTGAAGTACCACAAGCAGGACCAACAACAGAACAACAATAATTGGGGCAAGGGTAATTAGTTTTAAGGTGTGGAGGGAATGGGGTGCGGTGTGGGACATACAGTAGTATTGCAACATTACATCAACTCGCACTGCAACAGCAGCTGAGTACAGAAATACAAGCACAAAGCCAAATAGGAAATCTTCCTATTATCAAAGAAATCTCCACTACAAAAGTGAGATGTAATGTAAACTTCTACTTAGGTTTCCTGATTCTCAGTTTTGTCTTCTAAGCAAAAGTACTCTAGTAAGCTCCCTTGATATTTTAGTTAGAAATCTCAATAAAGATCACATTGTGGTCAGATCTAACAACATCTTAATTCGCATTTTTGCCTGCTGCTGAAATTACTGAGCTCTCAACATAACCTCAAATTTATTTTTTTTCAGTTTCAGAAGGTTCAGGTTCAGAAGTTTTCATCCTTAACAACTAAATTATTGTCAAGTATTATTATAGTAATTATAATTTAACAAATAATAACAATGTTAGACCATTATTTTATGGTTTAGCACTTTTTCCTCCTTAACTTTTTGTTGCGTTTTAAGTTGAAAAGTGGTTTAATATACGAGCTTACCACCACAGTGACCCATGTCTGAATTCCAGTGGTGTCTCCGGGCTGGGTCGCATGTCACATACAGATACAATGGATGAGGCCTGAGGGAGGAAACCAGTCGGGAGATTACAACCAACAATGTAAAAGCATTACAGCATCTCCACCACTTCACTAACATGCATGTCTTTGGACTGTGGGATAATATCGGAGTACCCAAAATAAACCCACACAGATACTGGGAGAACATGCAGACTCCACACAAAAAGGACCTAGACCACTCCACCTGGGATCAAACCTGGGACCTTCTTTTTACTCATTGAGCCACCTTACTGCCGCTCTTCTACACAAGTAATTGGACTGGCAATACCATGATTTGTTCTCCAGACGCTGGAATACAAATTTGGTGCTTTTGTTTATTCAGAACATTGGAGTTTAGGTTCTATGTGCGCATACTGATATAGATACTGAGTCACTGTGTCACCATGCTGCCTTAATTTAGTCATTTTATCCAGAACAGTGTATAGTACATTTAAGCTTGATGGTTGATTCGACTTTCAGGCAAAAATTGTTATTATGTAGATATAAGATATAGGTTTTAAATGCTAAAGCACAGTTTTACCCTTGCTTGTATTATATAAGAAAATGTGGCAATTTTCCACACAGACCTGTCTGTCTGGAATCATTATTAAGCATGAAAAATCAGCTAAAGTGTGCAGGCAGTTTCACTAATGACAACATTAAAGATCAACACTAGGGTAATAATGGCTGTGCGTAAGCAACTGGGATTAACAGAATGTCAGAACGAAACTAAGCACATGTATTTGGCTAGAGGGTTTCAGCATGGCAGCATTTATTGCAGTTCATTTCCTGTTGTATATCTCATGCTGGACACATTACAAAGGCATGGCTGTGTAAGAAGAGGATACAGATATTGTATCTGTAATGTACTGCCTATCTGAAATAAAAAAAAAGTGACAATGAGCACCCTGTATAGATGCACACATTAAGACGTGTTTACAAGAGTTATGGGTCAGAATTACACCTGAAACACTCCACCACTGGGCATCCTTGATGCCAAAATATATTTTGTATTTGTTGTGAGAAGGAATGGCAACATTACAATGTGTTGCATGCCTGATATGTAGGTAAGGATGGTTTATTAACAAATGAAATAAAGTTGACCAGACAAAACATGAATTATCTCACATCCAGTGAAATAAAATTCAAAGTAAATGTAAGAATTTACTGCACTTTTTAAAATGTGCATTTTCCATACTGTCCCAACGTTTTTTGTATTATAATATGGAACTGTCATTGTAGTAGAGCAGCTATGTTATATTCCAAAATATTATTTGACCAGATATCTAAAATGTTAGAATGTTAGTTAATGTATGTGTTTTCTTGCTGAGTGTCACACTGTGGAGTGTTGTGTATAATGTAATTGTCATAGCGGATTGAGAGGCCAGATTTGGAGCTTGTAGCAACGGTCTCTGTCACTAATTGTTCATATCTGATTTATGTAACTAGAAATGTTGTCATTGACTGACGCTACATATGACCAACCACTGTATGCCTGACACAGGACTGTGCATAGCCTGTGAGATTGTTGCCTTACCATCCTAAGACCTGTGGGGTGCTGCGTGTGCTTGTGCTTATTGCAGCTAATTTGCATACCTAATGATTTAAAACTTGAATTTAACTTAATAAATCCAGTTGAAATAAACTGGATGATGCATGATGCTATTGTGGCTCTGCTCCAGGCTCTTTGTATCAAAGCACACAGAGATGAATGATGACCCTGGCAGGAGTTTTTAAGGAGTAAGGAGGGAGATTGACTTGGGCTCACGTTGGCTTGGAGGGCCCCAGGGCCCCTCAGTTAGCTCGGAGAGCAATCACTGTTGGCATATTGTGTGACCCCTAAGGCTGGCACTGAGCAGTTAGAGGAAAATAAGGGTCAGAGGAGTGAAATGTCACTAGTGAAAATGTAAATTGCCTCTGACAACTGGTGCAGAAACCATGTTCTCCCTGACTCCAGGACCACTGATATTTCACAAAGTCAAACGGAACATGGCAGCCACCACCCTAAGGGCTGCTTTGATTAGGTTATTTAAAGAGGTCTGGAATAAACACAAACATAAGTGCCTTGCTGTTACCGGATGGACTCACAACATGGGTTCACCTTTTTCTGAGCTGTACTGCTTCACTTCTGCCTGGCTCACGCACCTCTGACCGCTTCGTACTGTGAAAGCAGAATTGGCCATCTGAGATCGCACAATGGAACAGTGCTGGGAGCAAAACAGAAAGTCATATGAGGACATGAACAATGACATCTTCAGTAACTGAGAAGGACGATGAAGATTTGAATCAAACTTCAGATTGAGTGTTTGATTTCAGGTTGACTGATTATATCTTAATCGATTTACTTTTGATTATACTTTTTTGATATTACACCCCATAGGGTAAGTGTATGATGCTTGTCTAGTATGACTGCTCATATTTCTATTATCCAGAAAAAAACGGATATATTGTATACTTGTACTGTATACAATGCATTGTAAAATTCAGCTAATTCAATCCAAATAAAAACAACAACAAATTCACTTCAAAATGAATCCATAAATGATAAAAACGGATAGACATCCTCACATTTTATCACTATTAGCTTTTGTGTAATGCAAACAGAGCTGAATTGCTAGCCCTAGGTTGCTGCAGTTTTATTCACTTGTGGGTTGCATAATTCATTTCAATTAAATTCATACACCTGTGTAAATGAAAACTGCATATTTTTGGATAAACTTCAATGCGGGTCAAAATCTGAGAACAATTGTGCTAATGCATGTTTTGATCTTTGTGAAAAAGGATTGAGACACCACAGAGCAAAGCCAAGCATTTATGTATTCAATCATTCATATTCTTATCCACTTACCCCTGGTAAGGTTTACAGGAAGCCCGGAACCTCGCTGGCAGCACAGGGCTCAAGAACTTAGACTTATACACCACACACTAATGAAACTTTGGGAGAAAATCCAGTTAACTTAACATATTTTGTTGGAATTTGGGAGGAAACCAGAGTACCCAAAGTAAACCGACACAGACACAGGAGGAGGGTCTGAGGTTGGGACACTGGAGCTGTGAGGTCACCATTTCACGCTCAGAGAAAGTAACTCAGTAATCATTACTAGATGCTCTTTGGAATATTTTGAAATCATGCTACATACTACATGACTGATCAGATTCAGTCTCAAATGCACACTGCCATTAAAATACATTCTGAAGTTAATAAAAAAATAAAGATGCAATTTGATTATTTATAATGAGATTGCATTAAATGTAAGAAAAAATCAAACATTTTCAATAAGAGTCTCAGACTATACCCACTATATTTCTTAATTTTTTTAATGATGTACATCCACTTGTATTTAAATGTATATGTTCTACACAGTGATGGCAAGGACTATACTTTTGAAGTATTGTGATTGGTAGGCAGTTGTATGTGGCCTGAAAGGATAAAGAGCTTCATCTTCAAGGTCAAATGCTTAATAAACATCTGGATGCTAAATGGAATAATTCATACAGGCACAGGTCAGTTTAATAGATTACACTGGACAGAACAGTAAAAAGGCTGAATTCTGGCTCTCTTTGCATAGATATGAGGGACATTAACCAACCACTTTACAATGAGCAAGGACATTTCACAACAACATTACATAATTCAATGACACTCAAGTTATCAAAGCAGGGGTTAAAGGGTCCAACAGCATTCACTGCCTAATGCAGAGTGTAGCTAATGATGCTTTATTTTGAAGTGTGTGTGTGTGTGTGTGTGTGTGCGCGTGTGTGAGTGCCTGTGAGAGAGAGAGAGAGAGAGAGCTAAGGCAAAGAAAACACAACCCCAGGCATAATTACTGCCACAACAACAACTCTACCCCTAATGAAACTGGAGGCAAGTAGGACAGTCTGACCCTGCATTTGAGCAGAAAATAGACACTTCAGTAGGTGAATCGACTTGAACATACCAACACAACCAAAAACAATTAAAGTACACTGCTCGCAAAAAATGGCACTCCTAGCTGGTGTCACCTCATAATGTGCTGAAAGTGTGCCAAGATAATAAAATCCCAATAATGCTAACAAAAATACAGCCCCTTGACTTCCTGTTCTAATTTCCAGCGTTGTGGAGAGGCTCAGGGCTGACGCCCATGTCGGATATGCAAATTCGGCTGCCTGCACGTGTGTGTGGTAATTGTGGAGGCATCAGCTGAAATGGCAGCTTATTTTTAGGGCTTCTTACTGAAGTGTGAGCCGTGTGTGTGTAGAGGGTGGGAGGGGAGATGCATGTCTGTCTGACAAGCAGGAAAGGAGGGTGGGATGTGTGAGCGTATGAGTGAGTGAGCGAATGAGTGAGTGAAAATGTGTGTTGGTCGGAAAGAGATTTGTGTCGGTAGAAAGAGCCCACCTGAGGCACAAACACCACAACGACACAGTTCCTGGGTTTCATAGACTGACTAAATAACTAAATAATCATGAGGAACACTTAACAAAAATTAGGAGATATTTCATGATGCGATATTTCATTTTGAAGTATCCCCTAATTGTTGTGAGCAGTATATTTTGGCTATGGCCTATTTGACAGAAATAACTGCATTCACACTATTCCAATAGTCAGCTCTAGCTTTGAATTATTTACAGTTTCTTCATGAAATTGTAACCCCATTAATTTGGATCATTGTAAATAGAATTTGTAATTGTAATTGATCATTTGTTGATATTTCATTGATTTCATTCTTGCCTGTTTGCACAACATCTCCGAACTCCAAAAACAAAAACTGCATCATCATCATCATATTATGCTTTAGCAACCATAATAACCTTATTTTTAATTATACTTGGGAAGGTCCTGGGTTGGATCCCAGTTGGAGTAGTGTGGGTCCTTCCCATGCCCATAATGCTTACTCTGGTTTCCTCCTACATTCTACAGCCTTGTGTTGGGTTAATTGTTGTCTCAAAAGTGCTCCTAGTGTGTGTTTGTGTGTGAATATATGTCCTCTATGATAGGATCAGCTTTTCCACAACCCTGATCAAGGACTAAGTGGTGAATACACCTACTTCTATTAGAACAGTGCCTAACTGTGGAGGGGGGACATGGGCTGCTTGAATTGTCACTCACCCAAAGAACTCTGAAACTTGAGACAAGACAGAAGTCAAAGACTAGGCATAATACACCAGTGAAGCTGAGCATTGGGAAATAGTGCTCTACCTCATAAGCTACTGTGATTCACATCCGGCCTCTGGCGATTTGATATATCTCTCAGCTTGCATGCTCTCTTATCCAGGTTATGCCCTGGTTCCTGTGTCTTGTCCTGGATCCTCATTGTCTCACTTCTGTCTCACTCTGAGTCTTTCATGTTTCTGTATGCAACTACACTTTGTCAGTAACCTGTCAATCAAGATCGTACTAGGTCGAGGGCACTCTGTCTAGATCAGGGGTGCCCCCACATGACACTATCCTTGGTGGAAGAAAATAACAGAGAACGAAATCTAAGAACTGAAAATACCAGAACAGTTTTGTCAATAAAAAGCTCATCACTGGAGCTATAGCTCTTATAGCTATATAGTAAGAAGCTAATTGTGAAAGTAAGCTGACAGGAGCATTAATCTAATTTTGCTGCATGAACCAAGGCTGGATTAGAGTTGTGGGGATTCCTGCAAAGCCATCAAACTCTGCATGAAATAATCTAGGATCTTCACCTTTAGCATCCTATGCAAACATATATAGCCTTGTAGAAAGCTGATCATAATATGAGAGCTTGCATTTTGACTCATGTTTAAAACATGCATAAGCTCAGATCCTTAAGTAGCTCAAAGCTGATTAGAAGCCAATGCTCAAGTTAATGAAGATTTGAGAGGCTGTCAGGATTATGGAGTCTCTTAAGACAGTTTAAAAAAGTATCTACCTTCTTTTAAACAGGCACATATCGTGAACATTCTCATTGTTCATTCTTGTGTATGTGCCATTAATTTCTATAAACTATGCTGGAAAAACAAATCATTTTTAAACCACATTGGATAATTTATCTTATTTAAGAGCACCATTCCTCCCACCTACTGTGGTTTATTCCCACCCATAAAGGTTGTTTAGTTTTGCCCTTAAAGCAATTCCTTCACATTTGCTCAGGTTATGCTTGATTCAGGATATTAGTAAACTACTGGGATCAAAGTTTAAACAGATTGCATATTATTCAAGCTTCAGGATTGCTTGAAAGATTCCATTTTTGCTAGGTTGTTTTATGTTTCATGGCTATCAGGATTATATCCTGATAGGGCTAAGTCACATAAAAATATGTGATAGGAGCCTTGAGACACATTGTAGCCACAAAATAAACAAGTCTCAGTGCATGTGTGTTTCAGATAAACACTATTGAATATGTTTTCTTTAAAATACGTGTACACTTATTTTCTGTAATACAAAGAGTGAAATCAATACCGGACCTCATAATGACAGTCCTAATGAGAACATGCCAAAAACAAAAAGCATCAAGAATGAGGAACTGCTATCAAAGTCCAAGCTCTCCATCATTCTTACAGCCATCGTGGCAGCTTCCAATAGCTATTATTAAATATCAGCACACTTCAATCTCACCATCCCACTTAATCAAAGTAATGAGTCTCCTTTCCTTTCCTCATATAGGCTCTATTGATGAGCAGTCGCTGCCCTTTTATCTTCACAGTTGTGAAAGGGAGCAGCATGTGGCTCAGCCTGGTTTGTGAGGGATCTGGCTCAGTTTCAAATCTTTGGTGATGTGTGATATACAAATCAGTAAAATAATTATGAAAAAATGAAGACTTATGGGCAGACTTATATATTTTGCACAAGTAGAAATACTTAACTTAGTACACAAGTACTTGCAGTGGTGCTCGAAAGTTTTCAAACCTTCAAAATTTTCTGTTTTTCTGCATAAATATGCCCTAAAACATAATCAGATTTTCACACAAGTCCGTAAAGTAGATTAAAAAAAGAATCCAGTCAAACAAATGAGACAAAAAGATTGTACTTGGTCATTTATATGTTAAGGAAAAATGATCCAATATTACATATTTGTGAGTGGCAAAAGTATATTGACCTCTAGGATTAGCAGTTAAATAGAGGGTGAAATTAGATTCAGGTGTTTTCAATCAATGGGATGACAATCAGGTGAGAGTGGTCAGCCTTTATAAAGAACAGGAAGCTATCAAAGTCTGCCCTTCACAGCATATTTGTGAAAGTGTATCATGGCAAGAACAAAAGCGATTTCTGACGACCTCGGAAACAGAGTTGTTGAAGCTCATTAGGCTGGAATTGGCTACAAAACCATTTCTAAAGAGTTTGGACTCCACCAATCCCCAGACAGACAAATTGTGTACAAATGAAGGAAATTCAAGACCATTGTTGCCTTCCTCAGGAGTGGTCGACCAACAAAGATGACTCCAAGAGCAAAGGTGTATAATAGTCAGCGAGGTCACAAAGGAACCCAGAGTAACTTCTAAGCAACTGAAGGCCTCTCTCACATTGGCTTATATTAATGTTCATATGTCCACCATCAGGAGAACTCTAAACAATGGTGTGCATGACAGGGTTGCAAGGAGAAATCCATGTACACCATGAAAGCCATGCTAGATGAATCATCTGCAAATATCATACACATGACATTATAATCATTAGATAACCAGAGCAAAGAGGAACCAAATTACACAAAATACATCTATGCTATAAATGCATAATTGTGTTATATATGGTGTGTGCACCCTTGCGCCAGTTGCAATGCATTAAGTATAAACCTAGGATTCTTACTTATGCTTCATTAGATGCCTGATGGAATTGCCTAAATAAATAAATAATGAAAAAGAAATAAATTAAACTGATGAATAAGTAGATTCATATAACAAGCAAGTTTTGAAAATTTGACAGATTTTTCTTTTGAAATGTAGTAAGTAAATGTAATAAGTATTAAATTAAAGAAATAATGAAGTACAGATACCGAAAAAAACCCACATCGGCTTAGAGGTTTGTCTAAAAAGAATAATTACAGGTAAACTATAGTGTTTTTCCACATAAATAATCTGTTGCAACTTTTTCATATCAGTTCTATGCACAGAATTCACTAGATTAAAACATAACGAACATGTTAATTGTAGTAGTTAGGTGTTGTGGAATACAATAAACTTTAATGCAATCAATATAAATAAGTGTTCTAATATTGGATTAATTCTTGGAGGTGGTTATGAACAGGGGCATTTGATTGCATAGTACAGTGTATGCGTGTGTGTATGTGTGTTCCTATTCCTTGCCATAAGTAAGTGAGTGTAAGTAAAAATAGAAACATGTCCTCTGCTCTGTTTCTAGCTCTGATATGCACAGCTCCAGTTCTGGACAGACCAGTATCATGTAAAGGTAATTGCCCTTCTCACAGACCCAGTTCATCTTAATAGTCAATTACCATTTTTCATAGAGCATCTGCTAGAGCAGGGAAATCACCAAGCTAGACAGGAACCTTGAAACTGGAACTTGTTCTGTACCACTGTGATAGTGTTTTCTTCAAAATGAATTCTAAGTAAAATAAAAGCTTAGCTTATACACTGATATGTGAGATGTGAAGGGTGTATGTGTATTTATCTTCACCTAAAACCCATGAGGGTTGCAAAAATATCAGTCTTTGACTAGATATGTCATGTTTGCTCCAGTGAGGCATGAGTCCACGCTAACTGGGGTAGGGGAGGATGCAATGTAGGAACATTGGAATGGACATCAAGGTTGCCACAGGACATTGCAAGCTAGATTAGAGTGTATGAACCAGACATGTTGGGGTGAGGGGAAGCAGTGTGACTCCTCTGGGTCATTCAGATTTCACAAACTGAAATTCAAGAACATTTCACATAAACTTTCTAAAATGTTATGGACAACACAAAGGTGAAAGTGAAGTCATTGCAGTTTCAGCAATTACTTATTACTAAGTATTTACTCAATTACTTATTATTAATATCTATTGTGAATAGTATTAACGGTTACTTAAAATTGCTATGTGAATACTGGTTTATCTATCTATATATCTATATCTATATAAATATATACTGTAGTTTACATGCCTTGGCAGAATTTGTAATTATTTGGCCGCTTTTAAGAGAACATGAATGATAATACAAAAACCTGTTCTTTTATTCATGGTTAGTGGTTTTGTAAAGCCATTTATTAGCAAACAATTCTGTTTGCCCTTTCTCAATCATAATGACAAAAGAAACTACCCAAATCACCCTGATCAGAAGTTTACATACCCTGAAAGTTATAACATACACACAAATAAACAAACACAGGTTTAAATGACTACTAAAAGTAATCATTCTCACATGTGATCTATTTGCTTGTAATTAGTGTGTGTGTATAAAAAGTCAGTGAGTGTATGTGCTCCTGACAGATCCCTGCATGTTTTATCCAGTGTTGCCACTGAACTTCATAAAACAGGAAAATAAAATAAAATATATCAAATGAATCAGGAATGCCAATTAGCAGTGTTCAAACTTTAAATAAAAAGTGGAAAGTGAGGGATTCTGTTGAAACCAAGAAAAGGTCAGATAGACCAACAACAATTTCAGCAAAAACTGCCAGGAAAATTGTTTGTGATGCAAAGAAAAACCCAGATAATGGCAGCTGACAAAAAGAAGATGCACAATAAGGAGGCACGTTACATTGCACGTTGCATGGTCGAGTCACCAGAAGAAAGCCATTAATACACCAATTCCACAGAGCAGCCCACTTATAATATGTCAGACAGTACAGAGACAAACCTTAATTGTTCTGGAACAAAATTACTTGGAGTGATGAGACCAAAATTTGGAGAGGAGTCAACATGGCCTATGATGAAAAGTACAACCTCCCTACTATGAAACACTAAAGTGGGCACAGGGAACTTGGTCAAAACTGATAGTTATACGAATGCAGCATTTTATTAGAAAATATTAGAGGAACATTTGCACTCATCACCCCAGAAGCTGCCCATGGGACACACTTGGATGTTCCAACATGACAATCAGCCAAAACACAAGGCCAAGTCAACCTGTCATTGGCTACAGCAGAAAAAAGTGAAGGTTCTGGAGTGGACATCTCAGTCTCCTGACCTCAGTATCATTGAGCCACTTGATCTCAGATCTCAAACGTGCAGTTCATGCAAGACGGCCCAAGACTTTACAGGAACTGGATGCATTTTGCCAAGAAGAATGGGCAGCTTTACCATGAGAAAATCAAGGGCCTCATCCACAACTACCACAAAAGATTTTCACAGGTTATTAAGATCTAGGGCATGTAAACTTTTGATCAGGGCAATTTGAGTAGTTACTGTTGTCATTGTTATTTTAAAAGGACAAACACAATGTTTCAATAATAAATGGCTTCATCCACCCACTATCCATGAATAACAGAGCAGGTTTTTTTAAATCATCATTCATATTCTCTGAAAAATGGATACATACAAATTATGCCAGGGTAGGTAAACTTATGAGCACAACCATATATATATATATATATATATACACCTTGATCACTCAATAGATAGATACTTAAGATTTTATGATGATAATGTCGCATTAGTGTGGTACAGTTGCACACCACATAGTGTAATTCCTCCATAACCATGGTTTCTTCCTGTTCCCAAACTACTGTTTGTGTTGAGTTCTACCTGTCTGTGACCCACATGTCAGCATAGGTTTTCTCCAGGTACTCCGGTTTCATCTTACATTACTAAGAGATGTGTCAGATCGAATGGTGTCCCTAAAGTATCCCAGTATGTGTGTATGTGTGACCTGGACTGGTGCCATGTCTAGGTTTGGTTATAGCTGCCTTTGCTACCCTTTGCTGCCAGTTGGACATATACATAGATATGGAAATTAAATGGGTACACAAAGCGAGTGAATATTTGAAGTGACCACATAAAGCATTCCACTGTGTCTCCACCTTTGGCCAATCAATTCATAACCCGAATATGGAAGCTTCCATGTTCTGATCATCCTCAAAAACACAATTGTAATAAAGATGACTTTAAATAAAGGTGACTCATTCCAGTACTTATAATACCTTCATGATTAAATATAAACTCTGAAGACTTTCGATCTTCCAGGTTTAGCAGAATGCATCACCTTCAGGGATCAGTGATGTAATATTGTAAAGACAAAAATAAAATTCACACAAGGATGATTCATACAAAGTTATTGAACGTTTGCATGAATCTGAAGTCTCCCCAACCCTTGATAACCAAGTCAGACGGGGGTAAAAGCCTCTTGGCTGAGCTGCCTCTCTTACATAACCGTGCCTTTGTTAGCGGCGCACGGTGATCGTGAGCATCCTCGTGAGTAAGATCCTAACACGACTCAGGACAGACTGCTGCAAGCCAAATTCAAAAGCAGGACAGGGAAGGTTCAAAAGAACAGCATTAATTAAGTTAAATAAGCTTTTAGGACCAGGGGGAGGTTCCTGGAGTTAAATATGCTCCCATTCTGGCAACTCAGACTGGTCTTGAGGTCGATGAGTCATCCATTTAGTGTCAAACCTCTGCAAAGCATATGTAGCATTAGTGCTTAACACAGGGGGGAAATGTCAGACATGAGTTCATTTTAAAACCAAATAGAATAGATATAAGACACAGTGCATGATTAAGTGGTGGTGGTAGAATGCTTTATGAATATTTTATCTCAGAAATGCGTAACTGAGAAATAGGAATAACACTTACATGTAGATCCATCAACTCAAAAGTTGACATGAGTCATTAGATTAAGTACATGGAAAAGAGAAAAAAATACAAAATAAAGTTTAAACATAGCAGTATTTCAACTGCAGTATTTTACTGAAGCAGCATGCTTTTTTTGTAGCGTATGTATTCTCGCTAATCACTTTATTATGTACACCTCTCTTTTCTACGTTCACTGTCCATTTTCCAGTTACCGTATCATATAGAAGCGTTTTTTACTTCTACCGTTACAGCCCGCAGGCAGTACAAATCTGTTTCTTTACATACTTTGTTAGTGCTGTTTACTTTATTCTCTAATGGTCTGAACTGATACTGACATGGTGATGGTGGTGTGTGCTGTTCTGGTATGAGTGGATCAGCCATTGCAGTGCTGCTGGAGTTTTTAAACACCTAGTTCACTCACTGTCCATTCTATTAAGCTTATTTATCACATTACTCCACCTTGAAGATGTAAAGTCAGAGACATATTCTTCTGCATTGTTGCACAATTGTTTGTGCAATTTTCATTGTTTGTGCTAGTCATCGTCCTCCTCCTCCATCAGTGTGTAAGCCCATCTATGCTTCTGCGCACACACACTCGCTCTGATATGTTTTACAAGTAATATATATTCAAAATTTTACAAAAGCAAGATCCTTTCTCAGGCAGGATTAAGGTTAATTGTTAGGTTAATTGGTGTCTATAAAGTAGCGCTTAGTGTGTGCGCCCTACGATGGATTGGCACCCCCCTAGGGTTGTTTCTGCCCAAGTTGCCGAGCGGGCACCGGCTGGCACGCGACCCCGTGTCGATTAAGCGGAAGATAATGGATGGATGGATGGATGGATGGATATCTGGACGATCCTTTCTCTCTGGGACCTACCTAGCTTTGCATCTTGGTTTAGCCCAACACTGTGCATTGGGTTACATCTACACCTTGTAGATGTAAATTACTGACAAAACCATGTGTACCGAAGTAGAAATTAAGTCCGTAACTCCCCAGTTTTGATGACCCTGTGCCTACTGCAGCCTCAGTTTTTGTTCTTTACTGACAGAAGTGGAATCCAACGTGCCCTTCTATTACTTTGAACCTGTATAGCATTATTTAATCTCCACCTGTCTCATAAGCAAAGTGTTTATATGTACAGAACTGGCATTTTGTAGAAGCTTTTCTTTATCTATATGCTAGGTAAACTCCCAGAATATCAGAAATGATAGAAATACCCAAAAACAGACCATCTGGCACCAACAATCATGCCACAGACAGTCACTGAGATCACAGCTTTTACTCATTATTTTGTGTTTTAACCAATTACCTGAAGCTGCTGGCCCATATCTGCATGATTTTATCACTGCACCCATTGTTGATTACATGACTGCACAAGTATACAGAAGAAACATATCGATATACACATAGAATGTTGTGTAAAAGGCACAGTTTAAGTCTTCTGCATTAATGATTCAGTAGGAAACAACACCTTTAGACTGCATAGGGCACAAGTGATCATTTTATATATATATATATATATATAATTCCCTTTTGTGAGCAGTGTACTTTCCATGACCGACATAGTAAATCAAACATATTTCTTTTATAGTTTTGTACATTTTACATTATTCAATCCCTAACGTGTTTTACTGGTGTTTTAAGACTTCTGGCTTTGCTGATCTCCCAGCGGTCGGTTGTTATCTCATCAAGCTTCCATCACACCTCACATGAGAATATCAAGCGTGAAGACTTGTTCAGCAGGAATTTCCCGAAATAACTTGCCACCAGCCAAACGGCAGCTCTGCACCTGTCAGTCGCAAGGCGTCCTACAGCGAGAGCATGTTAAGATTTGAGCAGTGTGGGTGTTGAGAAGGGACGCAAATCCTTAGGAAATTTATCCCCATGAAAGTCATTCACTTCACAACAGAAAGGCGTGGATCCCACAGAGCCGCAGTAAATCCTAATATATGAGTGGTTTACGTTGACAGCTACGTGCCCTAGTTTGGATCGCCCTAATTTTGGGTGACAGGAGCTAACAGCCAGGCTGAATGAAATTATAACAGGATAATATTAGATTAATAATTCCTACAAAGAATAAAAGCTGTACAGCCGAACTACATTTACCCCAGTGTGCATCTTTCCAGACAATGGTTTGGATAATGAATAATCGTGTAAAGCTGTGGTTACACTAGACGTTCTTCAGACTAATTTTCGATACAAAAATGCTTTCATTTGATGGAATTCATGAACAAAAATGTGCGATTATTTCAAATTCAGTGAACTTTGACATGCATTCATTCATTTCACTTTTTTTTTTTCAACTGCTGGGCCACACCTGTAGGGGTGTGGTTTTGTATAGCAGTACTGTATAAAACAATTCCTAGTCTAATATAAAACCTACATAACTAAGAGGTGGCAAAATATTTGATTACATGTTGTCGTTTAATGAGTAGGGGAGTTATCAGGTAATTTGTTAACAACTGCACTCCTTTCCAGTGTTTCTTCAACATTCCCTCAATATTGTTAGAAAAAGGCTATGGTTAACTGTACAAAAACAAATGGCTTTTTGTATCACCAATCTTCTGACTCCACCCATTTTACAGAGCTACGTGAACTGCAAACGTCAATCACGACTGCAGCTTTAACAGGAGCATCACTTACATATCCTATAGGAAATTCCTATTTGCTTCCCAGGATGTCATAACACAGTGACACTGGCATTTTTGATTGATCATCCTTTGTCTATTACCTGTGGATGGGCCGTGACTTATTCTCTTTAATGTGAGCAGGTTTTTGCTTAACTTGTGAATAGGGCTGTGTGATATTTACCAAAAAAAAATCGAATTGTTTTAGTCCTATTAGGATTAGACTAGATTATCAGGTGGAGGCATACAATTATTTTTTTACATTTCCTCAGGGATAAAAAATATTGCATCTGGATAGTAGTAAAATTCCTGCAAGTTGTTTTAAGTGGGTTGTGTTCTATTTGAAGCCGGACATTTGCGTCATACATATCCTACTGACAGTTTTAAATGTACAGCTGAATATATAAAGAATGCTTTATACCATAATGTATATACCATTAAAAATACCCCTCAAATCTTTTATGTATATTTGTCATGATAAGAGAATTATCTAAAACAACCAGCCTAATTATTTTGTACAGTGACTCTTTGTAGATTCTAAAACTTTTGCATGCTAGAAGATCTGCAGTTAATATCAGAAGTCAAATACTAAATGTGCTTGTAAAATAACTGAGACATGCATTTGGTGATAAAGATTTGGTAATTCTGCTTATAACTTTCATAAAGGAAGTGGGGGAAAAACACAGACATGGCAGATTGTATCAGAAATTAAATTACAGGGAGAAAATTACTCAGTTACCTGATGTAATTTTATGTACATCTGGACAGGGCTTTATGCCAGTCAGTCTCAGTGGCCCAGTCTCAGGGCGGCACAGCCCCCAAAGTCTCAACATCAGTAATTGTGCTGTCACCTCTGTTGCAGTGAAGGAGTCGTGGCCTCTGTCTCAGTCATTGGCAGTGAAGAAGGCGTGGTCTGTGTGTTTTATCAGTCTGACTTAAGGAGATTTGTCTGCATGTTTGTCAGTCCACAAACATGTGAAGAAGCCAGTCATCCATCATCATAGACTCGCACTGTTGTGTTTTGTAAGGAAAGACATACCCATATATTGTTATGACACAAATGGATGTACGTGTTTTTCAGAAGACAGAAAAGTTAGAAACTTGCCAACTGCTTCTCCAGACCTAGAACTGTCAACCGCAAAAGGTGACAGTGGTACACTGCATTATTTGTCGTAACCAGCTCGATGGAAGAAAGGGAAGCAAAGCACATTGGTACAAGCAAAGAACCTCCGATCTCAGTTACGTTCAAAATTAATAAACATAGTCTTAAACGTACATTTCATATAAACTAGTATAATGAAAACAACTATCCAACCAATAATAGATACATATCCAACCAGAAGACAATAGATGCTTTCATCTTCAATTCAATTCAATTCAAATTTATTTACATAGCGCTTTTTACAATGGAACATTGTCTCACAGCACCTTTACAATATTATATTATTATATCTTAAAAGGCCAATCCCAAGTTGAGCAAGCCTAGGGCGACAGTGGCAAGGAAAAACTCCCTGA
>JAUZST010080322.1:0-46996 GCA_034779995.1 Parotocinclus haroldoi | reverse complement strand
CACACACACACACACACACACACACACACACACACACACACACACACACACACACACACACACACACACACACGTGCCCACTAACACGCTGCACACTAGGGACACTTTAGCATAACCAATTGACCTAAAGCATGTCTTTAAACTATGAGAGGAAACTGGAGTACCCAGAGTAAACCCGAGGGAACACAAGGAGGACAAGGAGGGCAGATTCCACACAGAAAGAACCCAGGACACAACAATAAACAGGTTTGCAAGTCATTCCATATTTCAATAAAGAAACACACCTGATGATGTCACCGACTGATCAGTTAAAAAAAAGTTGCCTAAAGATCTAATTTGGTAGTTGACTTTAGTTCAGTTTAGTTACTTAATCACTGCACTCCTAATGTTCATGTATTTTAGATAGACATTTGCCATTTATATGTGTTTTTTATATTAAATCTCACATACTGGAATGTTAAGCAGTTCCAAAAAACTTAAGCTCAGATTACATTAACCAAAATCGGACTTGAACTGAGATGAACATTAATACAAGAGCAGCCCAAGCAGAAGGGAGAGTAGTATGACTTACCTAGGCAGAATTCCAAGTGTGGGATCCTCGGGATGAGAATTATACCAGGGTGAGATGGACAGACTGGTGAAAAGACAGAGAAGAAAAACGATTTCAATCTTCTCAGACTTGTAGCCTGCATTATACAGATACCACCGCGGCCCGATAAAACGATATTCGGATGGTGCTGGATCCGTCCCATTAATAATGCGGTGGCGACTTCTCCGTGGTCACACTTACCACTGAGGATAAAGAAAGGAGGTTAGACAAAGTGCATATAAACTTAAAATACCAGCCCAGTCCCAGTCGGTGTTAACCGGCTTGCCGTAATATTACACCATTTTGTTTTAGGGGAGCACGAGCAATCCCACATTTCTATCGGAGTAAAAAACTAGATGACCATGGTCATGTTTGGTCACGTCCATTTTTCACAGAGCTTACGGAGGCTGTTAAAACAGAGCTCGTTTGTATCTGACCATTTAACACCGAGGTCAGCATATAACACGTGAATTCAAATCAACCTTACTCCCGATAACATACATTGTGAAATCCTACACTGGGTCGCCTGGGATTGAGCCAAAGCGGCTGTGTCGTCTGTTTAAAGCGCCAGGCGTAAAGGATCTGAATGCGGTATGATTGATAGCGACAGGCGTTTATGATTATGCAAACCGACTGTGATCCATTTCTCCAATGGCGGCACGTGTCACAGCAACACAACTTGTGCATCCATCGCCAAGAGTGGCTTCCGTGACAGACACTGAAGTGTATACTGCTCTGCTCGCACCATCTGCCACCAGTCATGGCCCTCAACGCTCGTAGGCCACTAGCATAATGCATGCATGTGCATTTGGGCACAAAACCTCTAGCTAACCCTCTAATCACATCCTATCACTCATGTAGTCTGACTAACGTTTGTCTCCTCAGACAATAGCTCATGCTATAAAAGATTCACCTGATTGAATCCAACTGATATCAAGTGTCACAGTGAGCTTCCTCAGAGACACCGGGACTGTGTGGGTGTGAGTCAAGGAGGACCAGATGGTATGGGTTCTGTCAGTGCACCAGTGAGGTAAGAAAAAAAGTCTAGTGAGCTCAGGTAGCTTATATCCAACTGAAGATGGACTTTGGTACATCTAACACCATTTTACCGTTAGTGGCACTCAAATTAAGTACCATGCTCAAGAAACTCGACGGCATCCATCCTTCACCTGTCAATGAGATGCAGAGCAAGAGCATCTGGGATCTCGGGTACCAAAGACATTTTCCAATGGTGCTGTTAAGTCTACAATAATATCATCATTGCTGTAAAACAACCTGAAAGTTGAGAACAAAGAACATCTCCCTTTGGAAAAACATTCAAACACATCTTTAGTTCACATTTACAAATATTAGAAGCTTCAAAGAAGCAGGCAGATGTTAAAATATAATATTTCAATTCCACGTATCAGTTCCTGGTAACACGTTGTAAATACACGGCTGTGATTAGCGTCTGATTATTACACTATAATACTATAAGTTTAATAAAAAAATTAAAAAAAAGTCAAGTGACTCTTGTGGCTGAGCAGAAAGCAAGCCAAGTCAGGCGTCACAGGCAGCACAGGACACAAGGCAGGCCCACACCTGGACGAACTCCACAGAGGCAACAGCCCGGCCTAGAACCCAGGTCTGTGGAACAGGGAAGCAACACCACTAAGCACTGCATCACTGGGACAGTCCTTATGAGAGCACCTCCTGGGTCGAGAAAGCATTTAGAGAAATGGCCCAGTGAGTACACAACTAAAAACAATAAGCCTAATCAAAACGCCCAGGCTCATGACCACAAAGGTGGCTCCACTCGCTTGTGTTACGAAGTCTATAAAGTAACCTTGCTAACACTTTAACATGATTAAGCAGCACAAATAACGACCCACGCTGCTGTATTTATGATCCATTCTCCTCCAGAAAGCACCAAGACAATAAAGAGCAAGCCGGTTTAAAGCATACAAGACATTTTTGTGGACCTGGAATTTAAGTCTCGGGCAGAATTCGGCTCACGACAATTCGATCTCAGATCCAACCTGTTCAATTAGATGCGTCGAGGTGCATTTTAGACATTTTATATTGTACAGCAGTTACTCCACGGCACACTTAAACAACTTCAATACATAATCGACCTACATTGATTGGTCACAATGCGAAAATGTCACAATACGCATCGTGAAGATAGAAGATAATGTCAACATGCATTCTGTTTACTACGTCATCTGATGCAACTGCATTTCTTTTCTACAACAGATGGGGAACTAATGTGTCAGGTTCCTGTACACAGTGTAACACGCGTTTGCAAAAGAAAAATAAGAAAAATTCATGATGAATCTAGACAAAACTGGGCATTTAGTTAAGTGTCAGACAGATATGTAAATGATTACTGGTGTGGACCGATTAGACACCCTCTATGCCCTACATAGTTGAGCACTAGTAGACATCTTGCCCAGTTGACAGTCTTGGAAAGGAGGCACGACATTGGACTGAGAGAAGCAGGATGGTCACTTTGACTTGTTTGATCAGCCAACAAGCACAAGCAGCTCTAACAGTTTCGTTGTCCAACATCCAGACACAGGTGGCCTTTCAGTACACACCCCTGTCTCTGCCCAGGCCATTTCCTAGAAGTAAACACAAGTTTAAAAAAATAAAATAAAATAAAAAAAGTGTTGTCACAGCACCCATTACGTGTCCTGCCAGTGACAGCCACCATCACCGTTTCCTGTGGTGACACGAGTGAGAAACCTAGACTGATGCGAACTGGAACCGTATCATCTTTAACGATCAGTCCAGGTTCTGTTCGGGATCTGACAATTGTCAGAAGACGGAGGCCTTCTTTTGAGTCCTTCAGCTCAAACTACAGGAGAAAGGAGACTGCTACCACTCCGGAATAGAATGTCATCTCGGTGTGTAACCATGGCAATATAACTTGGAAGTAATTGATTTTGATGATTTTGTTTCCCTTCTCTCAAACTTTAGAGGAAGTTGCCACAAAGTTAACTGTATATAGCCAACAGCATCCAGTCTATATATTTGTATTATTAAATGTGAAAACGTAGCACTTCTATCTGACATTAAACAAAAACTCTGCTAAACTGTCCCAACTAAGTAGAGAGCGTGTAAAAAAACACTTGCAATTTTCACGTCAGGTCAACATTAAATGTGTCCATTGATTGGATAATAAACAAGAAGAAGAGTAACTCGTTTTCCCCCGTTTGCCAATTTGAGTGCCGACTTGATTTAGAAATGTGGAGAAAGAAAAGAACTGATTTATTCTGTTTGAATGGTTTGATGATACTCAATAATGATAATTAAATGCTAACTCTGACAAATGTTGGACTCAACAACCGCTTCTGAATCCACCGAGAGGAGAGCATTAATGCGAAGAAACCTGCTCATGTACAGTATTTCACACATGATCTTATCCAGACTGTGTTACAACTGTTCCATTGTACAAGATAAGCATTTTTGGGTTTAGGTGCCTAGCTCAAGTGCCCATCTGTATCAGATGTTTGAACCTGAACTGAATTTTCTGGTCGATGGCCAAGGGTTTAGTGAAACTCTCCAAAAAGGTGTAAAGGAACAAATAACGTGAATAGTGTAGACGCTTTACTGAACTGTGTGAGGAACTAGAGTTTGAAGAGCTCAGATTTCCACCACTGATTAAAAAGTCATGCAGCGTGAGCAAAAGTCATGAGCACTTGAAGGAACTGCGTCCTTCTTATAAAGAACTTCAAAGTTGCCGAATGGTTCACGTAAAGACGCATTTTTCCATTTTTTTGTGCTTCTTATGTAGCCTAGTTCCTTGTCGTCCTGCCTGCAGACATCCGTTCCAAAGTCATTTCGCAAACGCATTCCATTACTGCAGCCAGACTCCACAGAGACAATATTTATGCTCTCCAGTCTCATTTTCATCTTCAAGCACAAAACCTATTTAGTGCCATAAGACAGGGGAAAACATATGCAAAGACTTGTCTCCTCTTCTCTCAAGATATAAACGGCTGGTCCCAACAGTTTCGAAGGCGATGCGAGCCTTGATTCAATAACACCACATTTCCAGTTGACACCATGTCCCATTTCCTAAAGTGCCAGTTAACGAGACGGTGGCTGGCCCTAACTTGGCAGCCAGAGAAAATGATAATCAAGCTGGGAATAGCGCGGTTAACGTTAAATAAGACATTTTTGAAGCTGCTCTATTGGGAGTTTCTGTAATGGTTTAACACAGTTTAGAGTTCAGACAAAGACACTCCTGAGCATGAACGCTTCAGGTCCTGTGATACTAATTTGCCACTCGACCCCTCTTAGGTGAGTAATGTTTGTTCTAGCGAGATAGTTTGAAATCTTTTTCTAGGTCACCTGAGCTCCTGTTGGCTTTTGCAAGCAGTTTACTTTTAACCGCCTTCTCTCTATGCTGTGTCAACATGCCGAGCTAAACAAATGCAGCTGGGAAATGTGTGGCTGTCAACAAGTCTTCCGCTCATCCGCCGCGCCGACCTCACACAGCAAATCGTGCAGAAGCACACCGGAGTGGTGATCATTACCGCTTCACTCCTGCTTGAACTAGCTGTCACGCTGCAACAATTTGCGAGGTGACAATCGTCTCAGTCCCTAGGGAGTGAAGGGATGCCTAGTGAGGACAAACAATTGGAAATGTGAGCAAGAACATGAGCGTGGAGTTAAGTCAAATTGAGCCAGATAAGTAAATCAGCAACCGATTTATCCTGGTAAGGGTAATGATGGGTGCAGAACCTTTCTTGGGAACACCTCTCTAACGGGGCATGACACATTTGCCTGGATCATCGACCTCCCAGTAGGATTTGGGATGTGCGAATCAGCAAAAGAAACATCAGTGTCTGGAGCCGTATGCTGCATCTGTCCACAGCACGACTTCCACCTAGAAATAACTGAGTGAACCATCTACCTGTATGTTTTTTTGGTTTTTTTTTAATCCTGCTGGGAAATCAAGCCAAACTCAGTGGGAGACTTTACATGCTCTTAATAATCCAAGCTTATTTGAATTTTAGCAGATCCCTAAAAATTATTATTCATGTGGTCAAATAACATATAGAGTTGAATTTAAGATGTGTAATCATATTTGTGCATGTATCACCTTACTGGAATAGCAATCGGTTTTCTTAGTCTGCACATGCACATAG
The DNA here is from genome assembly GCA_034779995.1 of Parotocinclus haroldoi. Classification (NCBI taxonomy): domain Eukaryota; kingdom Metazoa; phylum Chordata; class Actinopteri; order Siluriformes; family Loricariidae; genus Parotocinclus; species Parotocinclus haroldoi. The sequence continues at coordinate 41,269 of JAUZST010080322.1, read as the reverse complement.
CCTGGTGACAACAAACAGAAACAAACATGGTTGCCAGGTCTGCTTATTCTAGAAGACTGTACGTTTGGGTTTGTTTCTGCAAACTATGAATAACAGAGTAGATCAAATTGTACCTAATATTTTGCACTTAATTCCTACACGGTGCCAATAGATCTGGCAGCGATCAAAGCAACTGAGCAGAGCAGAATTTTCTCCAGTTCATAGGGATTCAAATAGATTAAACTGGTCAAAACAGTGGTATGCATGGTAAATATACAGTCAAGAAAATAAAGCAAACGTGTTAGCGATTAGCGTAAAGGCACAAAAGCCCTATGCAAGGTATTTTAATGCAGTCAAGACTAAAGAGTTTTTCCCTAATTAAGCATTTTGTGCGTTTGCTTTGTTGTTTTTGTGCGTGTGGAAGGTGGGTGATACGCAACAACATTCTTCAAAAGAAGACAAGCTAACAACCAATTCAACCCCATCCCATCACAAAGATAAAAGTCTTCTCCTTTTCAGAGTTGCTCTGAGATCACCTCTGAAACTTGAGAAGTTTACAAGCTGAATAATGAGCTACCGAAAAAGATGCAGAGAACCTTTATGAAAGCAGTTCCTGTTTGCTTGTTTATCTCGTAGAACCTGGCAACCCTTGAATTAAACGCAGCATACACAAAACGGCTACTAAACACTTTTAGATGGTACTTCATTCTCAAATGCAGAACCTGTTCAAATAATGAAAGAATGGTATTGACTGATCAAATCTTCATAAATATTTGCAATTGGTTGAGAAATCTATTTTTCATTCAATTAAACCCAGAGCTTCTCCAATATCTGATTACCAAGTGCATGCAAGCACATTAATTGTTTGTTTGGTATTTAATAGCAATGCCCTTTGGGCCGTCTCTTCCATACTCCAGTACATTAACAGCTAGGCCACCAGTCTTAGAAACTTACTACTAAGTCCACCAAAAGGACTTCCTGCTGAGGACTCGATATCCTGACTGTAAAATTATTGTATTTAATTGTTATTTACTATTGTTTACTGTTACTATTTCAGTTAACATCTAGGCCATCTTCCTTATAACTTTTAGGGAGTTTTACCTTAGGAACTCTAGGCTTCCTAAATTTGGGAGTGGCCTTTTAAGATAATGTTGTAAAGCTGCTTTGAGACAACGTTCCATTGTAAAAACTGCTATATAAATAAATATGACTCTGAATCCAGAGTCATATATAGAACCACCTGGTGCTAGAACAGTGTCAGTCTGGACATGGCAACTCTATATCACAGGATACCATGCCAATCTGATTGATTTGAAATAAACTATCTACCCTCCAGCCTGTTCTTGGGGGTGACAATCCTGAACAAACCAAGTGAAACAGCACATTAAATTAAACAGAAAACCCAATCAGGGAGCTGTGAGGAATCAACAATACTTGCCAATATTTTAATTGAAAAAATTAATCACAATATATGAAATGATGGATACAGATGGACAACAAAGTGTGTCAAAAGTCAAGTTAAATATTCTGAATCTGCTAAGGAGCGTCAGCAAATCAGTAATTGTAAGTATAAGGGGCACCTGGTGCTAGGAGGAAACCCTGGACGAGTCAAACACAGGGCATCATAGAACAAGCTCCAGATCATTCATCTTCCAGCATGTTGTTGGAAGTTGGTAAAACATGCCTACCTAACTGTAAATCACAGGAAAGTACACAAACAAATCATTTACCCTGAAGCATGTTTTTTGGTTGGAGCCCCCTTCAGCATCTAAACAAACCAAGTTGAACTAAATTATAAATCGAATGCAGGATCAAACTCAAGACCCAGAAACCCAGGGTTATGGTTGGTCCAAAGTCTTTTCTAGAAACACCTGCTGGGGAGATGGGAAAACAGTCTGGACAATTCAGCTGTCCAACACATATTTGGAGCCAATTCAATGATAATGTTGCTGGAAGAGTCCTCATAACAGACCAAACAAAAAGACTGTAAAGACTGTAGTCACGGGAACATCAAGATGCTGTGGGGCAGCAACACTAATTGCTTTTACTTTACTCTCTACTGAAATGAAAACATCCAATCATAAAGGATATGGACACGCAGACAGGCACGCAGACAGGCACGCAGACAGGCAGTTTCCAGGTTACGTTCCAGGACCACCCGCGATAGATGAAAATCCACGAAGTACAGACACTATGGTTATGTAAGTATTTCTACATTATTTTAGCCTTAGAACTTGCAGAACGTTTGGGTTTCATCGTAGGGTTTGAATGAATCCAGTCTATAATGAAACTTTCACAAACAGAGAACACAAAACCGCAGATGAAAAATCGTCATGTCGGCAAGTAGCGACTCAGGCGGCCGATGCTCTTACTTCTCGTTTTTGGTGAGTATTCATCCGCTGAGTAAATACACCATTTACTGCAAATCGTAATATTTTATGTTTTATAACATTCCTTTATTGTTAGAATTAATATTTTAAATATATTTTTTTTAGAAATTATGACTATGATGTAAAAGTTTTGCAAAAACCAGTGAAACAACAAAAATCCGCAATGTATTTTTTCCATTAACATTTTTTGTAAACCCGCGATGCACACACGCGCGCACGCACGCACGCGCGCACACACAGAGACACGCACGCACACACAGAGACACGCAATCCTCCTGTTTGAATATAAAAATGTTGGATTTAGTATTCCCCTCCGGCTTTAGGTTTTCCCCTCTCAGTTTTAGGGGAAGATGAACATAGGAATCGGTGTCCAAGTAAGTTCTTTAAACTTCATTATACAGGATTGAGTTCACAGTCATGCACAAGTGGGTTGGGGATGTTCAAGGTAAAACAGTAACACCTAACAGACTTGCAGTGGACTGCCGTCCCACCCAGGATAAAACATTGGGGGTGTCAATCTAAGCAGGAACAGAACTACATAAGGTGTAACAATATATCATTTCAGCGTGTCCATTTCAGGGTCACAGTGACAACAGGCAAAGCAATAAAGCAGAGGCATCTTTATCCAACAGACCTTCTGGGAAATCCCCAGCCATTATATACACTGCTCACAAAAATTCAATACCTCCTTATTATAGGTATAGATATAAACCCTCCAGAAGGTCCTGGGTCTATCTAGGGCCTCTTCCCAGCTGCCTTTCCTGCTATACATCCGCCTCAACTGGCTCCTGTCAATGTATAGGAGCAGCGGCTATAATCCACGCTCTTTAGAGCTCATGCTGGAATGGAATACTATTGGTTTTTAACTAACCATTCATAATAAGACAGTTGCTGAGCTGTCTTTAACAGCAACTGATTTCTGACATAACTTGCAGATTGCTTTCTTTTGTGCAATATTGGCCTGTTCAAAGCCAATCCATCACCAAATGACTGAGGATGAGTCATGGCTAGCAATTCATTCGTTTGCATCTTGGGTTTTTTGTACAACATCCACTCCTGGGCTACTCTCATGGCAGAAGCGATAATGCAATACTCAATAATTAAAGATGAGTTAGGAATTTGAGGATTTTTCAAGCTTTATTTTGGTCAAAAATGTCACATATTTTTGATGTAGCTTTCTTTCACACTGTGACAGTGGCCATTCAACAAGTAGGCACTATTAAATGTCTAAAGACGCAAACTGCAATGACTGTGATGTCTGTATTTTGTCTCCTGGTGCAGTTTATGCACTCATTTTTTAGCTTCACTTTGGCTTTTAGGTAAAATGTCTGGTTTCTGTCAATGGGAACCAGTAGAGTGATACCGAACTGGAGAAACTTTTTAGTGTGGGGGGCTGGAACTGGTCCCGGAACTTAAGCTCTGAGTCTGAATTGTTAAAGTTGGAGTTTGTAGATCGTGAGCAGCTCGTTCGGGTTTAATAAGAGCCGGGCTTAACAGATTCAGGAATGAAGCTCCGATCGGTCGTGGACGGTGTTTAATGAAAGACGGCGAGTTTAAACACCGGCGAACGACGTGTTGGGGAAAATCAGAAAGAAAAATAAGGAGCTGCTGATGCTGTATAAGCGCCCCGTAACATTTCTGACTGATTCCTAACATCAAAACCAGCTAGAAGAATGCCAATTTGACTTGTTGTAATGGCACATGGTGTACTCAGTGAGCATGAGCAGGTTCGGTAGTCTATCCTACATGGCTACATGAACTTTGAAGGTGCGTTTTTGGCCGTTTTTTGCGACTTGAGGGAAATGCTTTTAATTTATTTTAGCTCACACATTGCTAAAATAACTATGATATTGTCATAGACCATGCATGTTGCACACCCCTAAATGATGCCTAACAAAATGCCAATAAGTGTGATAAAAATAAAACCTCATTTCACCAATCTAACTAACATGCAAAATAAGAAAAGAAGATAAACTTCATACATGAATCAACATTGGCATGGTTCTCAGCTAAAGAGCTTAGTGAAAAAATAATTACACTTATATACAATTTAATTTTTTCAGTTAAATCTGTAGGCGTACACACAGACACACACACAGACACACACACAGACACACACACAGACACACACACAGACACACACAGACACACACAGACACACACAGACACACACAGACACACACAGACAAATAATCGGTATATCTGTATATACACATATCTGTAATGTTAAAATCCCAGAAAAGTAGGAATTTTTTTTTGTTCTGTACACTTTGCGTCAAAAGCTTTTTAAAAATTAACCACAACTAAAGGAGTACCAAGATCAAACAAATTTGCAATCCGTTTGCTCACCAATAAACAGCCGACAGCAAGTGACCAACGTCAGTGTGAGAAGTTAAATAATTCAACTAAAGAAATGAAATAATGCAATCAGTAATTGCTAAATCACAAAGACTCCGCAGGCGTAGATTACAAGCAATGCAGGATCAAAAAAAAAAAAAAGAAAATTAACAAGAACAAACGTACAACACATCAAACAAAACAGCATCGATGAAAACGGTGTGCTAAGCGTTGCGTTCACTTCGAGCAAAGTTCCACATATCAAAAGTGTTAAACAAAGTTGAGGGTTGCACGTGTGCCAAACAAATGCGCACCTCTGAAGCACCAGTGACGTACGCGGGACTCGTGAAAACTGCAGCGTTTGTCCTCTGAGGCGATACGACTGGACCAGCGCAACCCCTCACACTCATCCTTTAAAGCTCGAATGCATTGTGCCCTTATGCTAAGCAGACCTGACAAACAAACAGAGAGTAAACAATCCAAAACAGCCCTCTTACCCACTTAAACTAAAGAAAGCCATAGAAAGACGGTTGGATGTAGGAATATTTACTATAAACACACACAGAAAGATTATGGGTGGGTGAGAGAAAAGAAACGAAGGACATTCGGTAAAAGAGGAAGATATAGGTGACTCACCAGCAGCCGTGGCTCCTCGTGCCAGACTGTCTGCCTCTATCGTTGCCATCCCACACTTCCCTGGATGCAGATTTCCCAGGATTCTCGCCGCACCGATACTACAGAGAAGAAGTCTGCTCAGAGAATTCCCTCCACCGGCATGGGAGGAGAGAGAGGTGTGCAGGAAAATGGATGCACAAAGGGACTTGAAGGAAAGGGAGGGGTCCAGGAGAGAGGGAAGGGGAAGAGAAGGGACGATGGACGAGCAGAAGATGAAGAGAATTAGGAGACAAGACGGAGGAGAATTGGTGTTATGTACACTGCACCGCTCTATCCATCAATATCCCTCTCGTCTGGGAGACGGCCAAAATACACTGCACTACTTCTTCTCATGTCGTTCTACCTCCCTTCTCTGTCTTAGTGCAGTTTCCTCTGTATGTTTTTTTTCTTTTCTGAAAGAATTTAATTAGTCAAGCCTGAACACCAAGCGCCTTATAGATCTCAGTATCAGAGAAATCTTGAGATATCAGCACACAGAGAGAGAGAGAGAGAGAGAGAAAGAGAGAGAAAGAAAATTTACAGGAACAAATTATGATCATTCTTCAAGCTTACACCAACGAGACAGAAAAAGCTCATTGTTAAACGTACCCATGGAGGCACAACAAGACTCGTTTAATATTAAGTGCAGTAGATCCCTGATCACCTCACTTCAACTCTATCCGTCTTTATCAAATACCAAACTCTCATAGTGCGGCTTAAAAGAAAAATCACATGTCCCGTTCTTTAAAGTCGGCCCAATGCCAAAACCATTACCTATTTCAATGAACCTGAGAAATGGATCTTACATTTGTGCAACCGGTAAGGACTGGCACCAAACTAAGGGCGTTCTCACACGTGGAACCTTCCATGTCTGAAGTGGATTTTGCATACGTGATCACATCAAACGAACCCAAACCCCTCTGATGAGCCCCAGCAACGAATTGTACTGAGATCACCTCCCAACATCTCAGTTCGGTTCGTTTGTGGTTCATTTTTGTCCGCTCGATTCATACAGTGTGAAAACTAACAGTTCCAGACCAGTTTGTATTTTATTCTCAGTATCAAGAGCTGAACAGCTGAGGTTTGCAGTACGAAGCTTACAGGGACAATCCTGCACACGAAACGGTTCTACAGACGTCAAGTCAAGTCAAATTTATTTCTATAGCACTATTTACAACGGAGCATTGTCCCAAAGCAGCTTTACAATCTCATATTATCTTAAAAAGCCAATCCCAAACTGAACAAGCCTAGAATGACAGTGGCAAGGGAAAAACTCCCTGAAAGTAGAAGGAAGAAACCTTGGGAGGACCAAGACTCAAAAAAGCACCCTTTGTGGCCTAGATGTTCATTAAGTAAATACTTAAAAATGTATTAAAGTAAATGAATATAAATAAGTAAATAGTAAATTAAGTAAATCGTATAATTTAAATCAGCAATAATAATAATAAGTTAGTAATAAAATAAATAACAAAATAGATTTTAAAACAACATAGATTTTAAAATCAATCCTCAGTGGAAGATGCTTGAAGACACATGGTCTTTTAGTGACTAAATGGAGGGAGTTCCTGCACTCTGGCGGGACTGGGTTCTGTTGATGAAGACCAGTAGAGTGAGGCTGAGGTGCTGGAACTGATACCAGAACACCAGCATGGAACTCCGGCAGCACTAACTATAGTCGTCACTGGGTATACGAGTTCCAGGTAGAATTCTAAAAGTCTGAAGTCTAAAAGTGTGTGGTGCATTGCTCTCCATTGTTTGGCTCACATGTTCTTCATTTTAATGGCCCCTACTCCATTTAGAAATAAGCATTATTTTCTATTCTGTTCTAGATTTCTCTATTCAGAAAATCCCCTTAATGTTTGTCTCCACTTAATATTTCATTGTACGTCATGTCATGTCATCTTCTCATTTGCTTTATAAAGCAGCAACAGGACTCAACATGATTCAGCGTTACAACGGAACTGAAGTGTGAACCAGTGGTCTGACATCTCATCAGTTCACTTACAATGCCAATACAAGAAGAACTGGGATCAGGTGCAGTTGGTTTGCTTTCAGGTTAAGTGTGTTTTCACACACACATTTTTGATTAAACGAACCAAACTCCCTAAAAGGGAACCAGCTGCAAATGACCCTGGTGCTTTCAGTCAACCTTGAAGGCGAACTTTAAAAGAGGACAGAGTTCTTTTTGTGGTCCTCTTTAGCACTGATGTGATCTCACACCACTTTCCTCACACCACAAGTCAAGAGAAGTCAGACCGCAGCACCTCCTAGTCAGAGTAAAAAAAATACACTAAAAAAAAAAAAAGGTGCTTTCTTCTGGTGACCAGTGAAGACCTGCCTCTAGGAGTTCATGAGTAACAATTTTCAATTCAGGTTCCCATGAAGTGGGTACAAATACAGTCATGGTTTATATATTAGTATACAAAAAGTCATAGCAGAGGGAAAGTCTGTCTCGGACACGGCTCACTGTCTACAGAATAACCCCCTTTTTAAATCGAAACTAAAAATTTACTTTTACACAGGGTTTTTAAACCTAGACAGCTATTGTTCCTGGACCTAGAGTCCGGGGTCATCCAGTAGTGGGAGTCTCTGGTAGAGCTGTCTGACTGGGCTGGCTTTTGGTACCTTTGATCTGGAGTTATGCATCCTTAAACTACACTAATGGCAGAGCTGGGAGCTAAACCATTATTCAGACCACATCACTGGTCATCAATGCTGCTTTGAGACAATGTGCCACTGTAATATGGGTTTCAGAAATATATTTGGTCTGGGAACACCTAGGGATCTGCCAGGATGAGCTGGAATTTCCCTGGGGATAGAGGGATACGGACTGACCTTAGTCTGTTGCCATTATAACCCTCACAAGGAACGGCAGGAAAGCGACATCTATACTAACAACTATACCAACTCCTGCACGCTTATCTGGAGGTCCAAAGTTAAGACTAGTTTCAGCACTCCAAATAATACTGCCAGATCAACACAACAGTATGTGCAGCAGATTAATCTCATCTTTGAATAAGAACTTAAGTAGGCAGCCAACACTACAGCCCTAATATAGCACATGAATCCTATTTACTGGTCATTTTGCCCCCAAACAGAATCACTTTGGAAATTAGGAACACACTGACTCAACTTCCAATAAAATTCAATCAAAGCCCAAATGGCCAGGTCAAACCAACAGAACAGCTTATTCAAACCTTAACAGTTCCATCAAACTCCAAGCCTGAAAAGCTCATTTCAAGCAATAAAACCTCACTCAGGCTCTAACAAAATTCCATTAAGCCTCAAAGAGTTCCTTCTGTTTTGCTGACACACACCACTGGACTGATACAAATCCCGTTAAAAGGCAAACAAAAAAACATCACAATTTCCATCATGGATTATACACCAGTATCCTATTGCTGTGGCACTTACAGCTGTTTAACAATATGGTGTAAGGCAAAGTGTGACTAAGCTAACTTGTAAAATATTCTCCCGAGACTCACCGTTTCAACACACTGTAGCCATTTTGACGGATTTACGGTGGGGATACATTACATATAATGATCATTGCAACCATGTTTTTTCATTACTCCATTTCCCAGTGCTCACTGTGCCTGCCACATGACTCCCTACACCATGCACTACCAAGTTCCTCACTTACTGCAGCACAGTATCATGCTGCATATTGCTTGCCCAGGGGAACTCAAAATTCAGAGTACGGTTTCTGCTAAATGTGTAATCTTTACATTTATGTCGTTTACCAGACACCCTTATCAAGAGCGACTTACAACTGATTCATTGTTACAGTTCAAGCAATTGTGAGTTTAGTTATTTTGACACAAAATTCCTCTTAATATTGCAATAAAACTAATGCCTACATTTCAAAACCAGCCGTATTTATCTAAAATCAGTGACATTGAGTGGTTTCATACAGTTACTGCTCCAGGTTGTGTTAATCGTGTTAAAATGTAAATGTATGGGACAAATATGTCCCTTGGTCTTCAAAGGGTTAAGGGTCTTGCTCCAGGACCCAACAATGGCAGCTTGGCATAAATAGTATTTGGACCAGGTCCACAGTCCAGTACTTTACCCCACAGATTTCCATTGTAAAGTCGAAATACTGTAAATCGGACCTCTGTAAAACGTTGTATCGCAAAACCATACTAAACAAAATCAGTTTAACCAAGACCTGAAGCTCAAATATTAAAACATGTAACTGAAATTCAAAAACAATGACATAAAAAGATCAAAACTGTACCAAATGACCAGACGACAATGACTAGAGCACAACCCGGCACAACTTACAACTTACTAAGCCAAACCCAAGCAAGACTGAGATGCTTGGCATGACATGACTCCAGTAAACAGTAAAAAGTTTAAAAACGCTAAAGAAAAGTTTTCATCCGGTATCTCTAAAACATCAGGAGATTCCATAAAAGCACCTGGATGGCTTCCCACTGTTCTATGTGCTTGTCTAGAAACAAGTAATCTCAATAAATCACATCGCACTCATAATTCAGCAGACAAATTGAGTCACAACACCGTACTGTGATATCTGCAGGAACGGCGATTATATCGCAGCTTACACATGCTTTAAGATGTGTCCAATTTTTAAAGCAATTCTATTACGTCATAGCATGATTCAAAATGCAGCAGACAAGTAGCCAACACCCAGGAACAGGAATACCAAACTCCAAACGAGGCCAAAGCAGAAAACATTGTTAGCATGGTACACAACTGTTACTATGGTCCTAACAGTCCCATATCACCAACGTATAAAAAAAGAAACATCTCAGTCTTGTCCAAAACAGCTTACCCAAAGAGTCAGAAGTCTTAAAGTCATCAACTCCCAAAAAGTCACACAAATTACCAAGACCCCAGATTTTGCAGTTTGCATGTCCTCCTCATTTCCACGTGGATTTAGTCCTGGTTATCCGGTCTCCTCCCACATTCAAAAAGCACGCATTAGCTTGATTGGTAACTCTTAATTGTCCAATATCTATTGTGTTGACATAACCTTTGATGCTGAGCTGATGTTAAAATGGATACGAAATTCACTTTTTGCCTGCTTTTGTATTTTCACTTGGGTCTCCAGTGCTTCTTAAAACCCTCAAAACACAAATAAAAACATCCATCCATTTTCTATTAGTCAGTTAAAATATTTGATCATATCAAGCTCCCTTATTGTTGCAAATCTCACCAACTCTTTAGTTGAAGAGCCACCATTTGAAACTACTGGCTTTATGAGCAATGTGAATAAAACACCGAGAGCTAAATTTGGAAGATTAAATATGACAACAAACTAAAAGTCAAGCAGAATACCATGTATTAGGAAAAACAAGGGTATTATTACAGCAACTTTTAACCAAAAAACCAAAAGCCCCTGACTGTGACGGTCTGTATCGTTTTAAATAGATTACCGATATACTTGATACAAATACTAATGCAGCTCGAGAATAACAGCAAAGTAGAGAAACATGAAAAACCAACAACATAGGCTAGCGTTAGCTACATGACAACTTTAACAGCATACAATAACCAACCAAGTAAAATAGCATATTCAGACGATATTTCAAACCAACCAGTCGCATACGTTTAAAGTGGCAATAATATTGCACCAAGGCTAAATTTTGTGAAAGGGACTTCAGATATAGTATTAGGGGACCGCTGAGGCCTATATAAAAGCATAAGACAGGGCATAAGACATTTAAATAAATCAAACATAAACCAGAATAGGCTCATAAACCCCCAATGCAGCTAAGCCAAACACCCAAAAAGTCTGGGTACCTTTCACAGTCCTCGTTCTTCCGGAGTTCTCTTATGGCATTTAAGGAACTTTTCCTTGTCACCATTTCACCAGGTTTGCCTAATTAAGTTTTTTTTTCCGTAAATTTGCTTTGAGGCAGTGCTCCATTGTAAAAAGCTCAATATACATCAATCTGAGTTTAAAACAAATGCAAAAACGTTCATTAAAACTTTAAGCCTGTTTTCAAAACTACTAGTGAAGTTTGCAAAACACTAAAACAGCAACATCATCTCGATACAGTAAACCCCAACAAAGCAAACCCCAAACGCCACCCCAATCCCCTACAAAGCACATTTAAAGCATTTAACATTTACAAACAGATCATTGCACTCCAACAGTTCCATAAACATACAAAACATCAGTCAGATTAGTAAATAAAGCTACAATTTACACATTCAAACACCCATTTCAAGCATTTTCCAACCACCAGCGGTGGCCTAAATTCCCAAAACAGACCAATTACTACATCCATTAAACTTAAGCACCCACAAACTACATAATAGTTCACAAAACACCAAAAACAAGCCACCCAATACACAACAGAACTCACACAGCTTCCTAGTCCCCAACGGCTCACCGCAACCACTGCTTCATGAAACTTAAACGGCTCAAACCAGCAAATAGTTCCATGCTACTCCAATTAATGCTCAATCCAACCAATAAAGAGCTCCATAAAAACCCAAAACAGCCCCATAAAACATAAAACAGTTCACCAAGACCCTCGATAACTTCATGAAAGCTCCATACAGCTCACTCCATCAAACAGCTCCGTAAACACCAAAACATCTTACAATAAAACACACAACCATGTCATAAACATCTATCCAACAGCACAACACCTCCTGAAACCCCAAAATGGCTCCTAATGGGCAAAGCATTATACTCTGATTAAACAGCCCCATCTAATTTGAAACTACTGCTACAGTCCAATCCAATCAGCAGATGCCAAGCCAACTCTGGTTTATCCAAACAGTCTTAACCTCGATAGCTGGAGGAAATCCAACATCTTTCACCCAAGCTTTCAAAGTAGTTTCTTTACTGCTTCGGTGTGCTTATTTACCCAAACCCACACAACAGTGCACACCACCACCCACAGCCCCATTTCCACTGCTCCACGTTAAATTCATTTAACTCCAAAGTTCAAAGGAAACCTTACAACCACAAAGCCATGCTGTGACCAAAGAAAACAGCCAACAGGTCAGAGATTTACATTTAAAAAAATATTATGGAAAATGTGCAAGTTTGGTGATAACAAGAAGAAATTCCACACATTCTCATATGTGAAACATTCATATAAAGCCAACAGTATGCAGACACCTGATTTCATGCAATTCATTGTAAAAAGCGGTCCTAAAATGAACCGGATACTTCAATGTAAAAACAAACAAACTGCTTCTGCTAAGAAAACATGAGTGTAAACCTAAACAGGTTAGAACTTTAACTTATATTGCATTATTCAATACGGTTAAGTGGACATGTAACTCATTTACATCTTTGCCACTTAAACTATGGTCATTTTACCATATTAATCATTTAAAAAAAAGTTGTTAGTGTATCAACTAACCTGCTGCAGATCCATGGTCGTTCAAAACGTTGCAACACCGGTGGATCATCGGTATTATAGTTAGAAAAAGAAACAATGTGGAAAGGCTCACTGTGATGTGGACGACAGGGGGAGAGTTTGGTTTGGCCTGTTCATTTTACGAAATAATTAATGGCATTATGCTGAAAAAAGCAATGGAGGAGCGTTGTGGAAATTCTGTATTCAATCCGAAGTATTTATTGCAGCTAAATGTAATGTTTCGTTTACCTGAGTTGAAAATGGTATGGTCCAGTAGCTGCTACCTATATAAGAAGCTAGCTTTCCAGGATCACCTTTTGATGACAGTGTGTCACTCTAATTAAGCATTGAAGTGAAAACATGTAATGCTACATATACACTGCTCAAAAAAATAAAGGGAACGTCAAAATAACACATCCTAGATTTGAATGAATGAAATATTCCAGTTAAAAATCTTTATTCATTACGTAGTGGAATGCGTTTAGAACAAAATGACATAAAATAATTTGTGTCAGTCAAAATTATTATCCCATGGAGGTCTGGATTTGGAATCATACTCAAAATGTGGAACGTGTAAAATCAAATTACAGGCTGATCCAACTTTAGTGCCTGTATGACCTCCCTACAGCGCCTGGGCGTGCTCCTGATGAGGCAACGTATGTTCTCCTGAGGGATCTGCTCCCAGACCTGGATTAAAGCATCAGTCAACTCCTGGACAGTCTGTGGTGCAACATGGCGTTGGTACTTTGGAACGAGACATGATGTCCCAGATGTGCACGATTGGATTCAGGTCTGGGGAACGGACGGGCCAGTCCATAGCATCAATGCCTTCATCATGAAGGAACTGCTGACACACTTCAGCCACATGAGGCCTAGCATTATCATGCATCAGAAGGAACCCAGGGCCCACTGCACCAGCATATGTTCTCACAATAGGTCTGAGGATCTCATCCCGGTACCTAATGGCAGTCAGGGTGCCTTGCACTTGCTCCATGCTAGCACATGGAGGGCTGTGCGGCCCTACAAAGAAATGCCTCCCCACACCATTACTGACCCACTGCCAAAACGGTCATGCTGGAGGATGTTGCAGGCAGCAGAACGTTCTCCACGGCATCTCCAGATTCTGTTACATGTGCTCATTGTGAACAGTTTTGTTCCAGCATGACTGTGCCTCAGGCCACAAAGCAAGCTCCATAAAGACATGCTTTGGTGTTTGGTATGGAAGAGCTTGACTGTCCTGACCTCAACCCCATCAAACGCCTTTGAGATGGACTAGAACAAATATTGCGAGCCAGGCCCTCACATCTGTCATCAGTATCTGATCTCACAAATGCTCTTCTTGGTGAATGGACAGCAAATCTCACAGACATAGTCCAAAATCTTATAGAAAGCCTTGGCAGAAAAGTGAGGCTGTTCCAGCTGGAAAGGGGGATCAGCTCTATATTAATACGTTTGGATTTAGAATAGTCCTAAAAGCTCCTGTACTTGGAATGTGTAGGTGCCCCAATATTTTGTCCATATTGTGTCACATATGCTCATTGTATGCTATAGGGGATTAGAGAAACAGAAAATTAATCCCTGCTGGCCTGCTGAATCTGACAAGCTCTCAAGAAGGAACTGCCATCCACCTGGAGTCACACGGATGCAACATAACTCTGTACCAAAACCAATGTGAATAAATTCATCAAACCTCTGAAGTCAAACCCCTTTATTAAAAAAAAGACTGACTCATTCTCTTCCCGTCTTTTAACCACTGACAACCAGCTACCATGGCTTTACAATGCTGCGGTGTCATGAACAAGAAACCTGGACTGCTATGGACGGTCACCCCTAGCAGTGACATGAGGGACCCTAACAATTCAGCGGTACATGCGGCCACTCCTGCATTTCAGCAGGATAATTCTTGCCCACACACAGCAAGAGTTTCCCAGGAATATCTCTGCCAGATTGCAATACATCCTTGGCCTGCCTCGGTTGCCAGATTTATGGCCTTCAAGCTGGAATGCCAGCTTCAGCAACCTATAAGTGTGGATAATCTACAACTGCTACCTTTGTGGGTAGAAAAAAAAAAGTGTTTAAATCGTACAGTTTTTCTCAGTAAACTTATTCCGAAGTTAAAACATCCTATATTTATATTGGGTTGGATGGTGTGAGCGGTGGGTTAAAATGAAGCCTACAGCACTGCTCACTAACTCTTGGACCAAATTAGTTGTCAAACCTTCTTACTAAAAATGTCATCACCTTCCTCGCTTACCCCGCTATCCACACCCAAAGCAGACTCATTAAACTCCCTCAACAAACTATTCTAAACTTTTAAACTAAAGTCTATAACAGACGAACCAATCTTCCTTAACAAGACTCACTTTTGCTGACTCAGTAACCTTCCTTATTAATCCAATCCTAAACAAACATTAACCAAAACCTGGTGCTTCGCTAAAAGCATTCGCTAAATTCCCTCAGCAGAACCACAGTCTCTTTGTTCCCGCCTCAGCAGAACCTACAAATATAGCTTAATCGAAGAGGTGGTAAGGCAGATCCTGTAAGTCTGTGCTGTCAATAACATTGACTTACCATTAAGACAGGGGAACAGAAAGAGAGAGGGGTAATTATTGGGAATGAGAGATAGAGCAGCTCATCTATCAGAGAGAAAGTGCCAGCTGTTGTTTACTCAGGTTTCTTCCTTCTCCATGCAGCAGCGCTTGACAGATATGTTTTAATAAACTAAATAATGATCCAGTGAGTGCTTTAACGACCTATAACAGCACTGCCAAGAGGGGGCGTCTGCAACCAAATTAGCTTTGTTCTCAAAATGGAACAACCAGTCCTGCTTTGTTTAAAGAGGTCACCTTGTTTTCTGTCTACAACAGCAGAGAAGTTGGTTATAGCAGCCAAGAATGTGAGGGATTCAGTCTGGATTGGCATCCTTAGCTGTTCTGGTACTGGTGAAGAAGCAAAAGTCGGGCTTCATAATTGAAGCATGTTAGTTAAAAAGAATTGCTGAGCAAAAATCTAAATGTTTTCACAATTTTAGCCAAACAGAAGTTACTTTGCATCGAAAAAGTTGTGGTCAACTTTATGTTCTCGAATTAATTTTGGTTCCTTCAACGCAAATCAAAAAAGCAAACGGAATACATGGGTCACAGGTACACCAGAGTTACAGAGTTGTTCCATCAGTTGCTCCATCACTTTGCAAGCCCCAACTCTGATCGGATCCCAGGTCCTCAGGAACTTAGGGCACTTCTTGTGGCAAGACCCTAATCAGACCACACCTGTAATCGCTTACATATTTAAATAAGATAAAGCTGCATGCCGAGTTTTGCAGGAATCCAGCATTTTAATTTGGGTGTGTTTGGGTTTTTTTGGTCAGCGATTATACATTAATTCATTCATTTACATCTTAATCACTTATCCTAGTCAGGAAGAGCCAAGACCTAACCGGCAACATAGGGCCCAAGGCTGGAACAACCGTAGACTGGGGCCCAGTCACCAACTAACTAAACCGGGGATCTCAGAGCTGTGAGGCAGCAGCTAAACAGTAACCACTTTACCACTGTGGCAACCAGTCAATATACATTAATTCATTTATTCTGGACTGCTATGGCTAGGATCCCTAGCAGTGATATGAGGAACCCTAAAAATTCATAATTAATCCACACGGGGGTTAGGTCTTGCCCAGCCAGTGTCCACCCGGCAGCTCTGGGCGCAGGAACAACCCTAGACGAGGTGTCAATCTATCATAGAGCACACATACACACACACACACACACTAAGGGACATTTTAGAGACTCTGATTAACCTAACACGCATGTCTTTGGACTGTGGGGGGAAACTGGAGGACCCAGGCCGCTCCACTCTGGGACTGAACCCGGGACCTTCTTGCTGTGAGACAGTGGCGCTAGCCACCGAGCCCCCGTGCTGCCCAGTCAATATACAGTCAAGGTAAAAATAATAGATGTTACAAAGCATCATATAAGGAAAGGCACCTGTATAAATTATTGAACCTTTATACTTTGATCCAAAGTAAACCCAGTGAGTGTTACAGTGGCACTTTGGGACAAACTATTTAGAAAGTCCATGACCCATCTAGTTAGAAAAGGAAATGCTCTGTTGTTTGACTAAACATATTTAGAGATCAAATGTTTTTCATTGTATTCAGAAGTTAGATAATCCAGACTTTTCAGCTAAATGCAATACAGCGCTTCTACGCCGGAGACATGCCTGGCTGCAGAAAAAGAAACAAAACACAACGAGTAATATTTGTAGCTATGCGTATTATCATTTGTAACATGATAATCTTATAGAAATATTTGATCTGCCAGCATAAATCTTTAGTATCTGAAAAACACATTTACTAATGGTGTGCTTCAATGGCAAAAAGACATATACGCTAATTTACCAAATGGAAAAAGGCTTCTATTTAATTCCTGTTTACCGTAAATCATCCAGTTGCTTAGCAAATGGAATTTGAAAACATAGTTAAAATGCTATTTCAAAAAAGAAGTAAACACTGACCAAAAGAAAGCATGCTGCTGTATTCCATTTCTAGCATTTAGCTCTTATCCAGAGCAACTTACAATTAATACAGTCTGACATTTTATTAAGCAATTGCAGGTTAAGGGTCTTGCTCAAGGACCCAACTGTGGCAGCTTGGCAGAGGTGGGATTTGAACCCTGGACCTTCTAGTCCCGTGTCCAGTACCTTACCCGCTAGGCTACCACAGGCCTTCTGTGTTTTGGCTTCAGGTTTATTTAAACTGAACTCATTCTATACAGACATTTCCTAATCTTTTCTAATGTTAACTGTTTTATTGGTCAGATTTTCTAGTAGAGCAAACAACAGACTCGGCAACGCTGAACCTGATTCTAAGGTTCACCTGCAAATCTTATTTCCACTTATAATCTGCAACATGAAACCACTTACTGCAGCAAATCTGACTGAAAGTATTGCCATTTTATCCTGCTGAAGATAACGTCCTTTACTCCAGCTTTAATAAGACACACCATCTCAAGTGTGAATTCCCAATGGAACGTGAAATCAAAGTGTTCCTTAGAGAGAATCTTAACATTTGAAAAAAAAACTTAAAAACTAGAATCATTGTATTCACAGAAGTTAGTTAGCAGTAGGATTGAAAGCCATGATTACTAGTAGGTTATTTTCATAGCAGTTGTGAGGGGGATTTTTTCAGCCAATTGAACAAGTTCTCATTTTAAATTTATTCTATAACTTTTTTTTTACAATAGAGTATTGTCTTAAGGCAACTGGCCCATGGCCTGATCTGAGCAGGCCTGGAAGCAGCACTGGAAAGGAAAATCTCCCTAAATGCTATAAGGAAGAAACCCTGTGAGGAACAAGACTCAAAAAGGGTCTGAACCTCCTTGCCTGCGTAAAAAGTTTAAAGTATTTATAAAGATGATAATGTGTTTCCAGGCCTGGAAATGAATGTTTCTTCATGTGGACTCATTCCTTCTTGGTTGTGTGCAGCCAGTGAGATTTTTATTTCTGTTTATAACAGGTTAGGTTTCAGATGCCGTGCGGATGGTAGCGTTCCACTTGCTTTCAGCTGTACCTCTGACGCATATATGTATTGTTTGTATGAAGTATTCCTGTGAAAATATACTTCATGTTTACAATACGGTAACATGAAATGACTATTTAACTATGGTAATGTTCGGTCAGCGACCATTGTGGTCGACCTGTTTCACAGACCATAATGTGATCATTCAACAGCAAAAAAAGAGATACAGTCTCGTTTGGCTGATATAAGGTTGGACATAAAACACTGTATTTTTTGTGTGGTGCCCTCAGAGGATGTTTCCAGCACCAGCAGAATGTGAATTCTGGACACCACATGATCAGACAATATTCCTGAGCTTTACAGTCTCAGTCATCCTTGGAGTGAGCTCTAGCTCTGCCCCAACATTCCAAACGTACATGTTTCTGTGTAGATGTTCTGCAAACTATGCAACCTATGAATATCTCTAGAGTTCTGCAAGGAAAAGTGGGGGGGGAAAGTAAGATTAGATACTGATGGGCTGTGATTTCTGCCAAAAAAGACCGATTTCTGCCCAAACCTTTGCAAAAGACTGTAATATATAACAAAGGGAGACTAAATAAGTCCCAGCAGCCTCCTGCTGTTTTTCCACTGTGACAGCCTCTTCTCTGCTGGTGCAGGAGACAGGTAAGATGACTATTGATTTATCATTAAGTCAGGTTTATTGCACATCCTTCTTAACATCCCTAGTATTGACTGACTAGCTTGTGCCTGTTTGGGACTAAACTTGGTTTGGTAATGAAATAAAACTCTTTTTATTTCTTCTTATTTCTTTCTGATGTTCCGAAATTCCTATTTCATAATTCTTATCCTCTCTGGCAGTCTTCAGCCCTAATTGACCATATTTCATTTGCTTTTACCCCAGCCTTGCTCCACCATGCTATCTTTTTTCCCCTATTTTATTCCTCTCCATCCATCTCTTTCACCCTCTCTCTCTTGCCCCTACAGGTCCCATGCTGGAAGGGAAAAGCTCAGACAGCTTTGAAGTTGTTTAGGTCTCTGAGCAGTGCACACTCATCATGCTGAGCCTTTGCAGCTCTAGCAACAGGAAGCTGAAACCTGACAAGAAATTTACTCTGTTGCACTGCCATAACAAAACTAAGTCAGCATGCGCATGCTACTCATTTAGGTCCCATTTATATCCAAGTATGGCACAAAAGCTGGTTTATGAAAAGTCTCAAATAAAGGTTTTCATTGTTAAGTGCTGTCAGACTGAAATGGCAAAGTTTTCAGCTTACAGGATTCATGAACTGATCTAAAAGAGACACAACATTGACATCTTTGTACATAGTAAATAGTTTGTACTTAGTTCTGATTTTATTCACTCTTCTTTCTTGTTGAATGAAAATATACAATACTGAGGAAAAGTTGGGGGCCGTCATCGGGTTTGTTGTTGTTGTTGTTAATGAACATATATAACATAATTCCAACAGCTGAACTCAAAACTTTCCATCTTGGATACTGTTTTTCACTAATCTTCATTCCTTTCTTTGTGAACTTTACCACATCTTAGCTCTATTATACTCAACCTGGCGACCGGGCCCCCTTAAACATAACAGTGTGTTTGAGGCTTTGTCTGCTTTGAGGTGCTCTAAATAATACAACGATGCAATGCAATAAATCTATATACAATTAATTGAATATGTTTATGTTTGATTATAGCTAAATGTTTAGTTGTTTTGGAAAGAGAAAAGGACAAAAAGGAAAAAATATTTTATAAAAGGATGGGGGGGGGTTGTAGATACTTATTTAGGGGTACTAAGGAAAAGATGTTAGGAATCAGCCGTTTCACAATAGTTCCCCATTCCAAAAGAAGTGGGTTCTTGGCTGTTATCCTTCCAAATAATAAATTATTCCTGATCAAGCTTCTTCAGGTTGCAGAAGGGTCAACTTGGCATCCAGACAAGGCTGTCAATCTGCTCAGGATCCCACTAAATACTTACCACAGTAGCCTACAAAACTGATTTCCTGATTTTTGTCAGTTTTTAAAGACAGGTGTGCACCAAAGTGTTGTATGTGACACACCAGGGTTGCCAGATAACATAAGAGAAACAAGCAGCTCTATGGAATCAAGTCTAAAAGAAATAAACTACTCATTTTAATCATGTCTATTTTCCTTTTAACTTTAGAAGCTGAATATTGGAGAGACAGACGGGGTCAGACAGCAAATTCAAATGAGAAACTACGCTTTAAAATCCTGCACCGCACAACTATCAATGCATCTAAACAACTTTACAGCAAAATAAACCCAGAGTCACGGATCTGACACACACACGATGGATTCCTGCTCTTTAACTCCCGCCTCTGCCCAACTGTAATTAGCTGATAAGGTGACATATTATTATTGTTAAAACCTTGGTTGTTAAAGCAGAGAGACATCGATCAGAACACAAACAGCACTTACCTGTATTGCATACAAACTCCTTGTGTTTTAAGGTTATATTCCAATAAATAGTTATATCCTGTATGGTCATTAAACTATTGCTTAATCAATAGTATATTTAGTCTAATGGTGGCCTAAGATCTTTGGACAGTACTTTAGCTTTACGGCTATTGTTACATTAACAATGGTATCTAATACTCGAGATGCTATATTTCAGGCTTTTAATGCCTCCATTATTCCAGCATTCGCATGAAATATGTTTCTATTTCGCAAGTCAAATGACAAAACCCATTTCTAAATGGCCTTACATGAGGCGTTCATTCTGTGCCAAAATGAAACAGGATCTAATTAGATCTAATTTTATTACAATCTATTAAAACAATACAATTTCTAGATCATTGTCCACGCTTTTGAGAAACAGCATATTATTACTTTTAGACAGAATAACTAGAAATGCATAAACAGTACAGGAGCCAGTAAGATTTTTCTACTTGTTATTTTCCGACAAAATGACAAGATTAGGATATAAACTGAAGCATGATGTATTTTTTTTTTCATCTGCTGCTAGTGATATTACATTCTCAGCAAGTTGAAGGACTTCACCACCGAGAACAGCTTGCTCACACTTCACACTGGCGTCATCAGAAAAACCATCAGAAACTAGGAATGAGTCTCAATTGGCTGTTGAATGTACTGTGCATTAAAAACTGCTATAGAATCATTTCACACCAAACTGTACATACTGCAGGTACAAAAGACTGTTGTGTAGAGCTGGATTGTTTTACAGTGCTAGCCGGGATCTAGACACATTTTTCTACCCACTGTTCAATTAAGCTACATGTACAAATCAATGAGGATTAGATTTTAATGATCTAATCTATTGTCTAAAGACTGCACCTTGTTTTCATCAGTCTTAGGTAAAATAATGCTGAGATTTGTGTTTATGTATACTAAATTCCCTGTATTTACTTCACGAGAAATATTAAAGGTCTGTGATCATTATACCATAAATAGCAATGTCAAAAGTCAGATAATACAGTAATTACATACAAAAGTATGGACCTGATAGTTTTGAAGCAAAAAAATGCATTGACGGACAATGTTACGAACAACTCGGAAGATCAGCCAGGTGAAACAGAGACTCATATAGGGAACATGAACCACCTTATATAGATAGTTGGTAATATAGCAGTACTAACTACAATGCCATTTACAGCTTGTTACAAATACGCACTTAAAAAAGTCATCATAAGTAACTTATACAAAAAAAGTCTCTAAACACAACAACTGAGTTTGCACAATCTCTAATCCGGACGCTAACGAGCAAGCAAGCAAACGTCCGGTAAGAGGTGCAATGTCTGGAGTTAAAAAAACAGATTTCCTTTTCTAATTTAATAATCTTTATAACTGTATAATGTTTTCAAAATAAAAAGAATCTGCGAGGCACTATTTGTTCTTAAAGTAATATTACATAATTATGTTTCAGTCTCTATAGATATACAAACAGAAAAGACAGGAATTAAGCACACAAAATTAACAAACTGAAAACTTAACAACAGCTTCATCAAGCCACAGCTTGCAGACCTCCCCTAAAAAGTAGTTTCATGGCTGCTACGCTTTCAAAACAACCATTCCCGATCGAGCTTTGCACTTCTATTATTATTGCTATTGCACTGTAGGGGAAGGTCACACTAAATACTGCAGCCTATAGAAGCTCTTTTCTACTGCATACACATTTCCTGTATTCCGTGGTTGTAAAATAAGAAAAAAGACTGAAAACATGTATGCATGGTTATTAAAGGAACAAATCTAATATTGTACGGTGGCCTAAGACATTTGTACAGAACTGTATATTGGAAATAAACATGATAATAATAAACGTGCAAGTTGTCATGAGCAGACAGTGGTATTTTTTTTACTGTATTTATGCTTTCATGTAAAGTTTGTGTTCATTTTTTATTTATTTAGAAAATCAACAAAGCATGCATTATTAAACCTTTTCAATAGCTAGTTATGGCTATATGGCATAGGCTATATACACAGGGTGCACATATTTAGGACTGACCCTAATGTTAATAAAACACATACAGTCCATTTTGTTGCGTGTCAGTTTCTGGGGAGCTAAAAAGTTACTTGACTATAAGATAATCAACACAGTAGACATGGGTCATTTTAGAGTGACCAATTAATCTAATGCATGTCTTTAGAATATGGAAGGAATCTGGAGCACCCAGAGTAAACCCACATGGACACGTGAGGACTCCGCCCAGGTTGAAGGATTAAAACAGGGATCTCAGAGCTATGAGGTGACAGCGCTAACCACTGCACCATTATGCCTGTGCATTGTGACTCCAGCAGCAGATTAATCACCGTACTCTTTTCTATACGTCCCTCAACGCTAGTATCCTGCGCAAGTGATTGGCTTGCATTTTCATTTTTACAAGTGTTAATAAACTCCCAAATATCTTTAGTCTTCCTAATAAACTGGAGGCTAAAATCCATCTAGCATACCTGCTCACTGCTGCTGTGCTGAGATGCTGTAATCATGGTTCCCCAGAGCCAGGCTCATCAACTTAGGCCTGGTGCCTTGCCGCAGCTTCTGAGGACATAAATAAGAGAGGAATCAGAGCGAGGGCCATCACCCGGCCTGTCTGGCCCCTGGCAGTATGAGCAGCCTGGGCTAATTCCTAATTGCTGAGCGCAGATGGCTTGTGGAGATTCAGAGGTGCTAAAATTAGTCTCTATACACTAATGGTGCATTTCAGGGGGTGTTTGGGGGCGATCTGAAAGAAGATGAGCCAGAAGATCGCAACGAGGATAAAACTGTGGTTAAGCGTATGTGTAATCTTTTTAAACATACAATATGGAGAAAGTTTGATAAAAAAAAAATAGGATTGGCATGCTGTTAGTTGTCTGACACCAGGATAAAGAATTGTCCCGCAGCCAAGCAGACGGTGCTGCACTCGGGTGTCTAAGAGTGATTTGTGGCTCCACTTGATGAGGTTTTAAAACCAAGGAATTTTCAGATGCAGTCAGATTGATTGTGGTCTGCATAGACTGCTGATGAAGACAAATAACTCACAAAGACACTCTGTCACACACACACACAAAGTCCTATACATTTGGGTTTGATGTGCTTGGAGAGGAATTGTGTTTCCCTGGCCTGACACTTGTTTTTTTTTTCTTTTGTTTGCTGTTGTAGCAAATAATCAAAACAACATAGAAAACCAATTCGGATGGGATCAGGTTCACTCGCTGCTGACAGCAATATAAAAATGCTTTATCTGACAGAAACGTAAGTCATTTCCAACACTGTTGTTGCAATGTCTCACAGTAATGGAAGATTTCAAGCTTTGGCTAAGAACCCCCAATATGAAAGGACAGCCATAATGAAGAGGAGTACTAAAATTCTCCTGTGGGTATCTCCCACTGAGCGTGAAGAACAAACAAACAAAAAAAATAAAATAAAATACAACTTTGTTACAAGCTCATGTGTTTTATCCTAATCCACAGATCTGTCTGTTCTCAGCTCGCCGTCAGTTGGACTCAGTTGCTGTCGGTTCTAAATCTGTTTTACGATACAGACTGAATCGGGACGGTACTGAACGTCAGTCCAACTCCAGTCACCAATCATTTACACCACACAACGTTGATGCATATGATGCAAAGTTCGAGTATGTTGAAAATGAGGACATCCTTCAAAGCTGTTTGTAATGTATTCATCTGCAGTCCCAAACGTTCAGGGTTCCTCACATTGACTTTGACTTTTATTTCATTACAGTATCCATACCCTCTTATTTGTTTCTGTTATCCCTTTGCATTTTGTACAGCATGTGGTTTTGCATTGCCTTGTGGAAAATGCGGTCTTAAAGCTCAGTGTATTTTTCTGCATTAATGCTGAACAGTGTGAATCACCTTTGCGCTGTGTAATGGCACTAGAACCTCATACCATGAAAGACCCTGACTTTTGGACTTCTTGCTCATAAAATTGTGACTCAGCATTTCATAGATACTGCTTTTGTAACCTGTTGACATCATCTGTTTGATATCACGCCCTTACAAGTTTAGTTTATGAGTGAAAAACACCATACATTGTTCCAAAGTAAAAGTTGAAATCTGCTCATTTCTTCCCTTGTATTTGTACGTAGAACAGTCGTGCCATTTCAGTTCTGCACTGGAACTATGAAACAACACGAACTAACAGTAGGTGGAACGGTACCAAATATCTGGGAATTATGCAGATTATAATACACTTTCACCGGCCACTTTATTAGGTAATGTTTTCAGATCTGCTGAGACATGCAGTTATCAAGCCAACATCTTGCCAAGAGCAGCCAAAGGTCAACAGCTGACACTGATGAAGGACTACAGGACCAACGCAAAGTTTGTTTGGAATAAAAATGGCCTACAGTTTTCACGGAGCTGTACCAAAGATGTGTCTGTCTTATATCGGGATAAAGTAGCGCATCATTTATGACAGAATCAGTGCTTTAAGCCCAGACGCTTTAGGAATACCATTTATTGTAAGTACAAGGCAGGTGATTGTAATGGAATTATTTAGTATTATTTTCCAAATAGATCTAAAGTTCTAAAAAAAATGAACAACTGGTATTAGTATTCTTCTTCTTCTTCTTCTTCTTCTTCTTCTTCTTCTTCTTCTTCTTCTTCTACTTCTTTTAGGGTGGCACCACTACCTCACAGCAAGAAGGTCCCGGGTTCAGTCCCAATGTGGAGTGGTCTGGGTCCTTTCTGTGTGGAGTCTGCACGTCCTCCTCGTGTCTGCATGGGTTTACTCCTGGTACTCCAGTTTCCTCCCACAGTCCAAAGACATGTGTGTTAGGTTAACTGATTACTCTTGTTTATGACTTGACTTGAGATGAACTTCCGATAGCAGTTTTGTTATACAGGTAGTCCCCATTTAAAACTCAATCAATCAATCAAAATTTATTTATACAGCGCTTTTTACAATGGAGCATTGCCTCAAAGCAGCTTTACAACAGTATATTATCTAAAAAAAGGCCAATCCCAGTCTGAGCAAGCCTATGGCAACAGTGGCAAGGAAAAAGTCCCTTATTTAGGAGGAAGAAACCTTGAGGTCCAAGGACCAAGACTCAGAAAAGGGACCCGACCTCCATGGGCGGCATGGATGTTAACTATAATAATGATATAAAAATGTATATTAAATATGTTAAAATGTAACTCAACAGCCAATCAAGAGTTTAAGAGTGAAAGTCCGTCAATGAGTCCATAAGTGGGTGTTACTACATTGCTCACTTACTACCTCACTTGCTTGTATTTCGAGATTTTTTGGGAAGTTACATGTGTTTGTGTGCGACTTTGTTTTTGTAGCAACTGTAAGTGTATTTGTTTGTCCCCCACTACGTGTATATTCTCTCTAAGCTAGAGTCTCTGGTTTATCTGTCTGACTTTATGTGTTGTTTGTAAGACAGCCTGTTCTGTCAAACAGAAGTATTAGGTCCATCACACCATCCTCTGAAGTGTTACAGCACTTTCAAATTGAAAATCCAAAGTTTTCTCTAGACAGGAATGCCCAGAGTTGCCGGGTGGGCACCGGCTGGCCCGCACCCCTTTGTGGATTAAGTGGAAGATAATGAATGGATGGACGGTTGGATGGGACTTTTTGAGTGGTTTGGCCCAGCCCAGGGTTCGATCCTCAGTGAATGCCCTTTCCAACAACTGGCTTAATGTTTTTTTTTCCTTACATGCTACAGAATAAAATCCCATTCTGGACTATTCCAGCCATCTTTGATACCACAGTCTGGGAACTTTGTTGGTTCAGCGCACCAGTGTCCACAGGTATAAAACAAAAACGGCTGGCCCAGTGTAATGGGAAAAAATGATGACTCATCTACACAAAGTCCAGATATCAACCTCGTCCAGCTTCTTTGGCGTGTATTGGAACAGCAACAAAGCTGGTCTTGTTGCTAAACATCTGTTTCAGAGCTCACTCCTGTTCCTGTGAAGGCTAAAGCGAAACGATAATACCCAATGGAAAGCTTTCCAGCAGAGTCGGGGGCCAGCCCAGCCGATGGCACCAACACTTCTGATCCCACACCAATCGGCCAGCCGTTGTGCCTTCGTCTCCCACTAATTAATAATATCAATTATCTTTTAGCTAGCACTTTTGCTGACTTCAATTAATGCACATTATAAAAACTTCCAACAGCTGCCCTTGGAAATAAGAAAACCAAAATGAATCAGGGCCGTTTTCACAGTAAAGCCTAGATCGTGCCGTGAGGAAAGTCCGGTGTTTTCTATAGCTCATGCATAAACCGAATAAGATCTGACAAGCATGAAGCAAGTCATAAAGTGTTTTGAGATTGCAAACCAAAACTGGGACTCTAGAGCTCTGGCTATGCTAAAAGACCGGATTGGAAACAAATTGAAAACCATTTCTCTCCGACTGGACAAAGGTAGAGTGCAGCAAGTTGTTACTACACAGCTCGCTGGGTATTCTCTTCCAGCCATGAATGCATTTTTGTGCCAACGCACCACATGACGCGCGCAAAGATTGCGTATTTCACACCTCCATCGCACAGGGGAATTGGAAATGCTCTATTCAGAGCTCATTCCCAAGTGCTCTCATTTGTGTATATATGCACACGTGGAATCAGGAATAAATCCACATCCGAGTCCACATCCGACTGCAAAAAAAAAAAAAAAAAAAAAAAAGCAGCTGGTGGTTAGACCTGGTGCGAAGCGGCGAAGGGAATCAAAGCAAATTGCATTAAGAGTCCACGGCGAAGTGCGGAAGAAGGAAGCCCCTACGGCCTTTTATTATTTCATCGTTTCACACCTAAAAAAGAAGGAAACTGGTTATTGCTCAAAGAGGCAGGAGAACTTTTGATGAAAAGAGAGAGTGCTGTGTCAGACGGAGAGTGAGAGCGAGAGCGAGAGTAATGACGGAGGAGGATGCTGAGATGTGAGCAGTCCTGAATCTTGCTCCGCTCGGTTGCTCGCAGTATTTTAAGGTAGTTCAAAGACGCCACTTACACTTACACACATGAAAGGACTGCCATGTGGGTGGTGCCACCTCTGCCCCCACACTTCCACCACAGTTCGGTTCCCACACGCCTCTGAAGAGCTATATTTTCTATTCTGGTTTGCATACACATCAAACCGGAACGCCAAAAAATGGGATCGAAAACGATGATGATTATATGCCTTGGGGGTGAAAACGGCTCCGTGAACGTGCGGATACAAAATGTGGCAGTTAATGGTCCGTGTGAGTCAATGCACTGAGCCTTTAAAAAAAAAAAAAAAAAAAAAGCCCATCGTCCTGACAGCGTTCAACACTTCATCCAACCTGGCTCAGATACAGTATAACCCAAGATATACAGTGTAAAGTCTTAGACCACTATTAGAATAGGTGAGAAATTATTTCAGCAGTGGTATAATGACCATATATGGGAGCACGCGGGCTCGGTGGGGTGGTACCACTGCCTCAGAGCAAGGTCCTGGGTTCAATCTGTCCTTCAATCGGTCCTTTCTGTGCGGAGTCTGCATGTCCTCCCCGTGTCTGCGTGGGTTTACTCCGGGTACTCCGGTTTCCGCCCACAGTCCAAAGACATGCATTTTAGGTTGATTGGTGTCTCTAAAAAGTGGTCCTTGGTGCGTGACTGTCTGCGTGTGTATCCTATGATGGATTGGCACCCCATCTGGGGTTGTTCCTGCCATTGTGCCCAGAGTTGCCGGGTGGGTACCGTCTGGCCCGTGACCTCGTATGAATTAAGAGGAGGATAAGGATTGAATGAATGCATGAATAATGAATGCATGACTATGGAATTATATTATAATAGAATAGAATTACATATGGGAAATTTGTATGCAGTGGCTCAAATCATACTCTCTCTCTCTCTCTCTCTCTCTCTCTCTCTCTATATATATATATATATATATATACAAGTTCTAACATTAAATAAAATTTAGCCCCTAATTATTATTAATTATTATAATACTATAGTGTTAGTCAAACTAAGGCAATGTAACTTTTGGAAGCAAATGATCTTGATGATTCTGTTTCCCGTCTTCTCTTAAACTTAAATGAGGTTATTTAATTACAATACAGCCATAAATCAGCACATCGGCCCCGGGCTCAAACGCAAAATAGCTCAAGTCAGCTAAAAACTGTATGCTAACCGCTTTAAACTAAGATCATTTCCTTCTTTAGTCAAACAGCTTGTAAGCGGTTCCGCTATTTTTGGAACCTAGTAGTTAAGAAGCATTGTAAATGCTACCTCATTTGTTTTGGGTGCACAGTTTAGATATTTTTATTCAAGTCGCCATTTGCGCTCTGATTTCCACGTGGATGTAATTGAAAGCATGAGAGTCAGCATAAAAAAGAAAACACTTTTGTTTGAAAACTGACTCCATGATTCAAGCCCTGAGGGCCAGGAATAAGCCTCAGAACAGCTGGACGCGAATCGTCACGCAGAAAAAAAAGTTTGCTCTATACACGGACAGTTGATTAACACGGATGTTTAATTGACATACAATAGACAATATATAATATCGTTGAAAGATTACGGTAACGATTTTAGCTGATGATGCTGTGAATCACTGAGTGCGTGAGTGACCATTTAAAGGAACAGGTGCTCACAACCAATCACACTGAAAAGAGCAGTCGTTCTTTGAACAGCTATGGTGCTCAAGCCATGTAGCGTTTTGACCGAAGCATATCCCACCTTTAATTAAGACCACAGGCAACTGTCTAACGTGTAGGAAAAGGGGATAATATGCTATCGTTGACTTAAAAAAGCAAAGCAACACTGGAATTACAAACCAGAGGTCACATTTTCATATTTTTAACATAATAACACAGAGCAACGGGATCAAATCAAACTGGTAACAGAATTAGCATTGAGTAACTTGTTATGGAGAAGTGGTTAGATTATCTCAATACTATGCCATTACACTTCACACAATTGCAGGTCTGTGCTATCTTTCCGACCCTGCAGGAGCAAAAATGGATATAAAAAGGACGTATGTGCCTGGATGATGTATACTTAAGAAAAATGGGAGTGTTTCTAAAGCGAGTTATTCTTGGGTATTCCTACAAATCAACAAACAAACAAATGGCTATTCTTCTAGAACATCGAACCCTTTATGAACATATATGCACATATGAACTAGTTCAGAAAACAATCAACAACGACGGCAGGAAGTAAAACCATGAACTTAACTCCAGTTGTATTATTTCCATAAAAATCTAAAATCAACTGTATTTCTATAGCGCTTTTTATAACGGAGCATTGTCTCAAAGCAGCTTTACAAATGTTATATTATCGCAAAAGGCCAATCCCAAACTGATCAAGCCTAGGGCGACAGTGGAAAGGAAAAACTCTCTGAATAGAAAAGGAAGAAACCTGGGAGGACCAAGACACAAAAAGGGACCAGTCCTCCCAGGGTGGCCTAGATGTTAAAAGTTGTAGTAATAGTAAAATTAGGTAAAGAATACGATTTAAATCAATAATACACGAAAAAATACTGAATCACAGAGTTCACCAGCTTTACTCCTCAAAGGTCCTGTTACACGGTTCGATTTTTTTCCTCGGTTATAAAACACCTAACGCTGTACAGAACCTGAGCACAGGGGCTTTTGCGCCTCTGCATATTTTATAACGCCCAAGCTGTTTGCATATTTCACGATCACAGAACGCGTTACGGGCTCACCGGGGCCGGTCGGGTCAAAGCGGCAGCTACCGCAAATGCAAGATCGGATGTCGGCGTGTACACAACAACTGATTAGAAGCATGCTGCTGCTGTCTCAATGCCTGCTGGCCATTTATAGAGCAGACTAGCTGGCCTAGAGAGCAGGGGACCAACAGCCGGTGCATGCCGACAGATAACCGGTACAGACAAAACACTGAGTTTCTCGCCGTGCAAAGGAAATCTGTCCAGAAAAGTGCACCTTATCAATCAGTGTCAAGCACGGTGCGGTCGTGTCTCCTGCTCGGCCTGACAGTCCGGTAATTCTGTCACTGCTGCAGTATGTACCTCTTAACAAAGAAGTATGTCTTTTATTATGTCAAGTATTAATTACCCTGTTTTGCTTTATATTCTACTATATATCACCCCACTCAGGATCATTAGCTTAGTGAACGTTAATCGTTTTTAACAGTTTGATTTGTTGTCCATTAAACTTGAACTCTATAATCAATAGTGTTGTTTTTGTTTTTTTTAATGACACCACTGCGATAAGGTTGTTTGCAAAACCATGGTGCCCAAGCATCAAAGGAAAATATTGGATACTGGACTATGGACCAGAAAGTCCAGGGTTCAAATCTCACCTCTGCCTCAGTTGGGTCTCTGAGCAAGTCCCTTAACCGTTAGTCGTTCTGGATAAGGGCGTCTGCTAAATGACAAAAATGTTAATTGTTCATGGCATCGATTCAAGAAGGTGCTTCAAACCTTCCTTAGGCATTTTGGTCCATACCGATCTGAGCATCACACGAGCGCTTCAGATTTGTCTCTGGACATCCATGATGTGAACCATCTGTTCTACCACACCCCAAAGCTGCTCTGTTGGGTTGTGATCTGGTGACTGTGGAGCTGTTTGAGTACAGTGAACTCTGTCATGTTCAAGGTGACCTGAGCTTAGTGACATGGTGTGGTATTTTGCCAGAGGCAGCCTTGGGAAGATGGTCGTAAAGGATTGCGCATGGTCAGCAATAATACAGATAGGATGTCTTTAGATGGTGCTCAGTTGGTATTAAGGGGGCCCAAAGTATGCCAAAGGATCATCCCCAACACTATTACATCACCAGCAACCTGAATCATTGATACCTTGCAAGATGGATCGGACTCTACCATCTGAATATTACAGCAGAAACTGAGACTCATCAGACCAGTTCTTTCCAAGCTTTTATTTATTTATTTTTTTTGGTAAGCCTCTATGGATTGTAGTTTGCCGGTTATTGCTAGATGGGCAGATCTGAGTAATTCAGAAACTTCTGATCCACTGAGATATTTAAGCGCGAACATTCCCAGGATTTACAGAGAATGGTCCGATAGGTCAGACTGCTTTGAGCTGATAGAAAGGAAAGAGTAGCTCCAAAGATCACTCGTTATATCCCATGCAATATTAGCAGCTGAGCTACAACGGCAAAAGACCACCCAAGAACAGTCAACTGAGTTTACAATTCACACAGGGTCACGAAAAAAAGATTAGAGAAACACTGGCCGGTCTTGATGAGTTGATTTCTTTTGTGACGTTCGGATGCCAGGGTCAGAATTTAGTGTAAACATGGATCCATCCTTCCCTTCCCTGTAGCAACAGTTCAGACTGTTAGTGGCGTAACGGTGTACGGGACATGTTTTATGCCACACCTTGGGCCCCTTAATACCAACTGAGCATCGTTTGAACACCACAGACATCTTGCTGACCACGTTCACCCCCTTGTCACCACATCTTCTGAAGATGTATATCAGGATTCAGAATATCAGGCCATGTCACAAAACCCGAGGTTTTATATACTGATTTTCTAAACAATAAAGCCATTTCAGCAGAACAAGCATGAAATAATTCTTGGGATTTATGATGGATTTCTTGTGAGACTGCCCAACCCTCTGCATCTCTCCCGCAGCTAGAGATGAACCTCATTATTTATACAGTGCATCCTGATGAATAGGATGGCACTGAAAAGACACCTGCTGGTAAGCGCTAAGCATGAAAACATCAGCTAGGAAATGTAATCAGACAATTAAGCTGCAGAACAGTAGGTGAAATGCCTCATCAGACGTTTCTGGGGGCAGCGACTTTTTTTTAGAAGCAGGTCTTTCTTTTTCTTTTGAGGGCTCCTTTGGGGTCTAAGGGGACAACGCTTTGTTTTTACACACCATTGAACGAGGAAATGTGCAGCACATTGGCCCTGCCTGTTTATTCCTTTGACTGCGCCTTCTAACAGCGGAGCTCCTGGATAAGGTCTCGCTGGTCCCAGAACACACACGCACGCACACACACACACCATCAGTAGCGAATCATTATACAACAAAATATTCCAGTGTAAACAGTCTTAATCCCAATGGACAATACTTCATTTAATAACTTAAAGCAAATCTTATGGTTCTTTCAGTTTTCAAAAAAAAGATCAAAGAAATACACCCCTTACAATAATATATGAACCTTAACCTCCGCTACTCAAAACAGACAGACACACACACACACACACACACACACACACACACACACACACACACACTTAAAGCATTTAGCAGCCGGTCTGATCCGGAGCAATTTACAACTGATAGTTTTGAATAAAGCACAATCCATACACTTAATGATTAAGGGCCTTTCTCAAGGGCCCAACAGTGACAGCACAGCAGAGTGAGGATTTGAATCCTAAACCTTCTGGTCAACGGTCCAGTTCCTTATCTAATGCTGTTCTACTGGTTCATTCCTACAAGGACAGAGCCATTAGGAATCAACACCACACCGTTACAAGATGATGACTGGGGAAACCTCCACAGCATGCGCGCACGCACTCACGCACACACGCTCTATCTATTGCATCCAGCTAATTAACTCAACCACTTGCCTGGGGTAAAGGCAAAACTGTGTAAATAGGTTTCAATCAAAAGCATTATCGGTCATATTAGATGGTTGAGTGGTTTGCTGAGATGAGTTCTCACGGCAGTAAACCTCCAAGACATTAAGGCTGTCCTTTTTTTTATGTCGTGCTGGAATTTTAAAAGGAAACACCACCTCGAAATCTTATTATGTCTCGCTGTGTTCCAGACTTTTTTTTCAAAATTACGAGACCATTTAGACAATTCTAATTCTATCCTAATTGCTTTTCTAGCTATTTCTTTTGTAGCTTTTCTTTTGTGATTACTGAAAAAAGTGTATTTACAAATGAATTTATTCGGGCTAAAGGGTTTCTAGACGTTTCTTTTTATTCTCCAATACTTTCATGGTAACACAAAACACTCCTGCAACATTCTATCCCTCGTAACTATATGTGCCCCTCGCAGCCAAATGCCCTTCAACCCTAAACACACCGACAGTATAACCCCCTTCAGCCATAATACCTCTCAAAACCAAATGCCCTCTAACCAAACATGTCCAGAACCAGAACCACTAATAGCCCAAAAACCACATAATCTCTAAACAAACGTCTAGAACCATAACCAGAACCACTAATACCTCAAAAGTCAAACGTTCTCTAACCATACATGTCCAGAACCATAACCAGGACCAATAATACCCCTCAAAACCAAATAATCTCTAACCATACATGTCCAGAACCATAACCAGGACCAATAATACCCCTCAAAACCAAACGCTCTCTAACCATACATGTCCAGAACCATAACCAGGACCAATAATACCCCAAAAACCAAATGCCCTCCAACCATACATGTCCAAAACCACTAATACCCCAAAAACACAAATCCTCTCAAACATTAAACAACCAAAACCATTAATACTCCAGAAAAAAAAAAAAAAATGACCCGTAATCAAATCTCAGTCCCTCCAAAACTAAGTAACCCCACAGTGAACGTCCTTCGAATAAAAATACCACCCAAAACGAAACACCCTCTAACCATACATACACCCTAGTTTTAAATAAATGAGGTTCTCGCTCTTCCTAATTTAATCCAGAGTGTAATATCCTTCCACCATAAACAGCCCCAATGTCAAATGCTCCTTATCCTTAAATACACCCAACATCCATATGCCCCTCATCTTTAAATATCATCCACACTCAACTCTCTTTCACCCATTGATTCCCTTCAACTTGAGAATCCAATCAGGTCAAATGGTCCAACCCTTAAATATCTTTCACAGATGAATACCCCCAGAGACAAGAGCCCTTCAACCATAAATACCAAACAGAGACACTGGACCCTGAATATACAGCAGCCAGATCTTTGCTTTGGACAAATCAATAATTATAGTTCATCCTTAACGTACCCCTTCCTAACCTTTATGTAAATTTCTCGTGATTTTAAATTGAAACGAGATTTTAGATAAGATTTACCCGTGAAGTTAAGAAGTTACCCCTGAACAACCGAGTTGACTCGATAAAAAACAGATTACTATTACACTATGGCTATATGTTATGGTTACAATACATGCGCAGAAAAAACTAACCAGTGCACTCAAACCAATACAAATTCCCATTCTGCACTACGAAGGTTCATAACTGTTACGCCTTGATGACTGTTAAACTAAGAACACCGCTCTACTCCATTCATTGTGCCCCAGGCTATCATAAAGACGAAACCTGCCGATGTATTGATCCGGACTTGAGGCTTTGCAGCTGCACCGGAGGGGGGTTGACCAATTTTGCGTTATTAAAACTGGAAAGCTCCCTGAGGCGGCGCCTCATCTTTGTGTTACATGAGTAGGATGAGAGGGCACCATTGCCAGGTTTCCTAATAACTTCCATCCGCTGCTTCCTTGACTGCATTAGATACGAGTGAGTTAGAGAGACCCGCTGCTGGCTGCTTGCCTCGTGAGCTCGGCTCAGCTCAATTCCGCACAAAGCGGTAGGCTGTAAATATGCTGGCCTGTCAAAGAACACAGCAGGTGCATCCACTCCTTACCGTTAATCATCCAGCTGGCTCTCAACATGCTTCCTCTTCCGTTTTGCTGGGCACGACAGAAAGCCTTTACACCATAAGCTGGAACGCTAGCATCAGCTGACTTGTGTAATACAGCGCCGCGGTGCCTACCCCGTTTGTGAGCGTCTGTCCATTCGCATCGTAAATACAAACCAGTGGAGGTCAGGGATGTGACAGAAAGTGATTGGGAAGCACAGTTCTGCCCAGTGGGGGCCCAGGCAGCATGTGTTTCTCATCATGGACTCATCGAGCTGCGCTCTGCAAAGTGGTTTGTTTTCAATCCGACAGTCAGAGAGGTTCAGATGACAGATAAAATGTCAGATGAGAGACGGCCTCGCCTTGTAGACTTAATGAATACAGAAGAAATCAGACCGAGATAACGCCCCGAAGCTACTCAGAAGTCAAGAGCT
Source organism: Parotocinclus haroldoi (assembly GCA_034779995.1). NCBI lineage: Eukaryota > Metazoa > Chordata > Actinopteri > Siluriformes > Loricariidae > Parotocinclus > Parotocinclus haroldoi. Next base: position 5,627 of record JAUZST010080322.1, on the reverse strand, counting down.
ACCAAATTAGGTTAGCCCAGAAGAGATATCAGCATGGAAAAGGGTTAAGCCTGCGCTCGTGAAGTCCCCAATAAATGAGGCCTGCGCTGTGATATCTCTTACAAAACAATGGGGAAAAATCCCTTGTGATTGCATTGTTCATGCAAAAAAAAAACAAAAAAAAACAGAGCTACCACAGACTGCGCCTGGACTTGTTTTAGCTCCTGCTCACTCTAAAAACCGAAACTCCTGACCCAAAGCCTTATGACGACCTAAAACGGAGATATAAGCTCGCATGACGCTTTATTAGGTACACCTGTTCATTTGCTTGTTAAGACAAATCTAATGAGCTGATCACAAAGAGCAACTCGCTGCATTTAGGAATGTACATGTGGTCAAGATGAGCTGCTGAAGTTCAAACCGAGCATCAGAATGGCGAGGCAATGTGGTTTAAGTGATTTGAATGAAAGAAAATATGTGGTGAGCGGCAGTTCTCTGGGCGAAAATGCCACATTGAGAGCAAAAGTCAGAAGATCAACAGGAACTCAAATAACCACTCGATACAACCAAGCCTGGAATCTCTGAATGCACAACATTCATTCATTATCGTCCGCTTAATCCACATGTGTCACGGGCCAGCCAGGTCTCTCCCACCAACTCTGGGCGCAAGGGCAGGAACAACCCTAAACGGGGCTCCTATTCATTGTAGAGCGAGCGAGCGCGCGCGCACACACACACACACACACACACACACACACACACACACACACACACACACACACACAGAGTCAAATTAGAGACATCAAATATGTCTTTTGGACTGTGGGAGGAAACCGGAGTACCCGGAGTAAACCTGCGCAGACACAGGGAGGACATGCAGACACCACACAGAAAGGACCAGGGCCACTCCACCCTGGCATTGATTGAACCTGGGACCTTCTTGCTGTGATGCAGCAATGCTACCCACAAGCGCCACTGCAATGTCAAACCTTTAGGCATACAGGCTACAGCAGCAGAAGTCCAAAGCCCCTCCTGTCAGCCATGAACAGGGAGCCAAAGCTACAATTCGCACTGAGTTTGACTACAAGATTATAACCCCACATCCCAGTCTTTTAAACACCATAGTCTACCTTGAGTATTGTTGCTAACCGTGTTGACCCCATTATGACCGCAGCGTACCAACTTCTGAGGGCCAACACTGGCAGGATAACTCATGACACAAAGCTCAAATCATCTCAAACTGGTTTCTCGAGCACAACAATGAGTTGACTGTACTCAAACCGCACCGTGGGGATTTGGTGGAACAGGAGGTTCGCATCATGGGTGTGTAGCCGACAAAATTACAGCAACTGCGTCAAGCTATCTTGCTGAATCTCAAGAGGAAAGTTTCCAGGACCATGCTGAATCTACGCCATGAAGGATTAAAGCAGATCTGAAGGCAAAAGCCGGGTCCAAGCCGCCAAACGCAAAAGCTAAAAATAATCTCGTGTCAAGGGCAGGCAGAACGGCTTCAGGACGCCCCAGAAATGAAAAACTGTTTCTTCCAGTAACTTTCATCCTGGCTTTATCAATCATTAAATCATTAAAAGCCAAGCTATAAAGGAGGACTCCCAGATTCACCTTGGTGTCCCGAGTCCTGATTCAGCAATCATGACATGATAAATTATTACGTCTTCGACTCCAGTCCAAACTTCAGTCACGGGTAACGTCCAGGGTATGCGCTGCCTGCGAGTCCCTGAGAACGAATCGTGGATTGAAAGCTAATCTGCTGAGGTGGTATGGCCAGGAGAGTGTCTGCTAATAATCCTTGTAATCCACGGTAAACAAAATCGTCTTCCCCCAGAACGCTATCTGTGCTCTTGAATGCACCGGAGAAATATGAAGTGCCTTTGAACATATTAGTGTAATCCAATCAGAAGCGGAGGAGTTGCCAACAGGATCAAAACACTCGGCGGGTTTATCTCCACCTGTATTGATCCGATCTGAGAGCACGCAGAGGATGCGGCGGCAGAAAAGGGGGCTTGAGGAAACCCACGTAGCTCGTGCATTCTGACTCAAGCTCCGTCAAAATAGCAATCGTGCGGAAAAATCCACGCAGAGACGGTGCAGACGGTACGAAAACATGCCCCGATGCGCACCGTGACGTCCACGAGTAGGCTAGCACACGGGGATTTGTTTCTGTAACTGTCCTCTGAGTCAAGCTTTAGATTTGAATGTGTTCCTTTACAGTATATGGGCAAAAGTACTGGGACACTCTATTTACCCAGCAAACACACGACGTCAAAAGGATGTTCAAATCATGTCCGTGCTACGCCTGTCAGTCCAGAACAACTCCTGCACGTGTGCTGGACGTACAAAATAGATTCACTGTATATATATATATATATATATATTCAGTACTGCAAAAGTATTAGGCCACCAATAGATTTACATTTGTTGTATATATGATATAATAACCTTATATAAACTATCATTGATGACTGGCCTCTCGGACTTTTTTATTACTCTATATTTATTTGTTACTCTATAATCTTCTTTTCAGATCTTCTTTATTCCAGTCTTTATGTCTTCAAGTGCCCCCATAAGTGCTTAATAGTGTTTAGGTCTTGATACTGTTCATACTGTTTTGTGTCCAAAGATACTGTTTTGTGTTGCTAGTTGTTACAAGCATTTTTAAATGACGTTTTTGAAAGGCGTCGTAAAAAAAAAAAAAACTTTCATTCTCGGACGTCTTTTCGTTCAGGCCCACAGATGTATAAATTCAAGTGCCAATACCTTTGTCCATATGGTCTATAGAATAAACTGACATAGTCTGGCAATACCAGAACCTTTCATCTTGTCTAACTGATCAGCCAGTTCAATCTTGATTTGAGTAATTAATCAAACAAATCATCCCAGAAGAGCATTAAAAGGTTAAATCAAGCCACATCCAGTTGAATGTGCTTATATGTAACTTTTTACGTCAGAGAACTGCCTCCTAGAAGAACTAGAAACTATCTGGTCCCGCAGCTCCAACTGAGGAAGGGCGACGGTGGCAATGAAAACTCCTTAAATGTGATGGAGCCACTTTTGAACGCAGCATACAGGAAGAAGAGCCAAGACCTCTATTAGACCGGAGTAAGCGCCGCCAAATGTATCCCCATTCATTGCAGTCACACAGACCAAGACCAATTGATTAAACAAGTGGAATCAAGTATAGCTTGAAAATCAGCAGCCACACCAGTCTGTTGTGAATAGTGTGGACACCCTCAGTAGAGCATGCCCAGCAAACGCCCAACTGCTGAGCCCCAAAATACCGTGTAACGCTGTCTGAGAAAAACAAATACACAAAATGGGCATATATTTTTGCCACGTATACTACTGTGCAAAAGTATTAGGCCACCGTTATATTAGGAGTACCATAGTTATCACCATATATGCTACAGCTTACAAAGATCAGAATGAAGATCGGTGGAAAAAAACCATTATGGAGGGAAGAAACGAGTTCAGCTCGTCCAGTCATCGACAATAAATCACATATGGCCAAAATAACAGATCTAAATGGTGGCCTAAGACTTTTGCACAGCACTGGGTTTATTCATAGGTTTACTCTAAGGATAGGTTTACAATCTAAATGAACTATGGGACAGAGTGGGGAACCATGTTTGTGCTGAACAGTCCAGTTCCATAAACATTAAGGGCTCGATAATACTCTGGTAATATTAACGAGATGAGAGCTCACCCATTATTCCCAGTGGTACCTAAAGGTTTTGGTACATCAGCACTTTGACACATTTGGTAGGTACAAGTTGAGGTGACTGGTGGTTTGAACCCCTCCAAAAAAATGTGGAAAAAACCACAAAAAAAGACAATTGGATCAAAGTAGGGTTGTGGCTTTTATTGAGTGTCGAGCCTGAGGAGCCGGGATAATAGATTGTGACACACTCTAACACAGAGGGCTTTTTACACATGGAAATCTTGCACTGATCTACATCTTGCTTGGAGCGAGAGCTTGTTTGAAGATGAGGATCTTTTGAGGTGGTTATTCGAAGACACCCTAACAACATTACAGCCATAGAGGAAGACTGCTTATACAAAAGAACATAAATAACCGTTTCACCGAAACAAAAAAAAAAAAAAAAAACAATACTTTTAAGACCATGTCTTCAAGGATCGAGCGAAATCCGTGCATGAAGGTCGAAACGAAATTCCTGGAACAGCATCACAGCCAAGAAGAGTTAGCTCTGGTTTACTATTGGAAAGAATGGAAGAACATTCTGGATCGGGTTTCTTGGTGTTACTCCTTTGAGTTTTGTTGTCCATGTTGTTTTAGGACCGAAGCCTGGTCTGGATAATCAAGAAAAAAAGCTTTGCTTGAGCATTAAATAACAGTCAGGATTAATCTAAACACGGTTCTTTCAATAAAATGAGGATGTGGCAGTAAGTAGCCGTCCTCTGTGAGTGACGAGAGCTCAAAAAAGGAGATTGTGGAAACATTAAACCCTGTAGGAAACACGCTAGGCCAACTCTGCGAGGAATGTGCGCCGCCGGCCAGGACCACATCGAGTCGTGCCAAACCTTGGCCCAACAGGCTCTGCTTTCTGCCTCTCCCTCTTAAGAGTTGCTCTTCAATATACGGGCGTTAATATACACAATAAGACGAGGGGGATTACAGGACATGGTATTAGTAGTCTTAAAACAATCCTTGCATTCCGAGCATTTCGCAAAGCAATCTTTCCACGTCGGGGACAGTAATCAGTGAGCGAGCGCCTTGCGATTGCTTCGGATGAGACGAGCGTCGCCGAGGGAGGCCCGCGGTGCTTTGATCAACTACGGAAGGCCCTGCGAGGGGGTAATGGTAAAAATCGTAATCAAGAGGGTCTGGCGACGAGCGCAATCGGACACCTGCCGAGTTGAAACAGCGGACGTTTTTAGCGGGGAGGAAAATCACTATCATTCGCTGGCTTTTGTTGAAGCCAAGGTGGCGTGACCGAATCCCTATAAAGAACGTTACTACGTGCGCGCTGTGGCGCCCAGGTTGCCTTTGAGCTGTCCCGATTCTCCAGGGAGGTCTATTTGGAGCTCTAGGTGGACTACAGCTGCATGGATGACTCATTTACAATTATTTACAAACCCCCTGAATTCTTGAAATCCTTTTCACGGTGGTCAATTCATAAAACTGCTAATGCCCGCTCCAATTAAGAGCACAGAACAAACCAATCAAGATGTATTCAGTGAATAAGCAGAAGATGGCCTGCTTTTCCAGACGGATACGGAATGAATCAACTTCAGACTCTCGCCCCCAAGTGGAAAAAGCAAGAATTACAAAATTGGAACATCATAAAAGGGTACTATATAGGTTCACTATAACACAAGCAAGCAACAGTAACTCATTCTTCTATTCCTTTAAATCAAGAATCCGTTTGGTAACCCGTGTACCATTTGGTACCAGCCCAGAGACAGCCGTGGGCCACGGTTTAATATCTTATAGTGCGTGTGCAATGTAAGGTACGATCAGTAAACCCTGGAAATCAGATTTAAACAGACTATTCCCAGGTGTAGTTGTTATCTGGATGTGAAATGTGCATACATTTGGCATAATGGCCTGTTTAGTGTATTACCAAACAAAGGTTAATAATGCCACTGGATTAATTATGTGCATTAACGAC
>JAUZST010080311.1:0-20648 GCA_034779995.1 Parotocinclus haroldoi | reverse complement strand
TATATATATATATATGTGTGTGTGTGTGTGTGTGTATGTGTGTGTGTGTGTGTGTGTGTGTACCAATGGACTGCAGCTTACAGTTAAACAAATGCAATATTGTTTTAACCTAAAGTTTAATGGTGTTAATATGACTAAATAAAAAAAGATAATTTATTCATATTAAAATGTGATATATTTTTATATAAGAGATAATATAACAGTTAAAAATAACTTTCAAAAGTTGCACAGCTGTGAGTAAGATCAATGCTATGGCTGAAAAGAAAATAAATCAGAAAACAGAAAGCTAGAGAGCAAGGGAGGGCAAAAAAGAGAAAAACAGATGTAAACTTTGCATCCCTGCTGTGATCTGAAGAAAGGACAGTGACTGGAGGGAAGTTGAGGTGCACTGGATTGGAAGTCAGACTCCACAGAGAGACGAGAAGATCAATAGGTAGTGTTGAAAAAGAGCAACAGTGAACTGGGGACTACAAATCGCTACTGTATTGCTTCTCTGTACCAAGCACTGATGGCATTATTTTGTGAGTCTGCTAGTGGGTTATCCCAGTGGGAACCACAAGTCTTGTGTACCAGAATGCAGAGGTCATTAAGTGACTACTATCACATCAATTCAAACAACTGCTGTGGCCTCAGAATGAAGCACCTAAGTCTAAGAATGCTTCAGCTTTTGGATCTAAACCGAGCAGATCAGCAAAGTAACAAGAAAAAACACAAATATGCATTTGTTCGAAGGAGCCAAGTCATATGAAAAGGTACAAATGTTTAATATAGAGTTAAGGGTGATGTTAGCAATCCTGTAATGTAATATAATGTAAATATAATGTCTTATATTTACTCATGCAACAAAATGAATTGCAAAATTATTTGTAAGGAGATTTATCATTCATTAAACTATAGAGTTAATCAACTTTGTACCCTGCGATCTTAAAAAAAAGTCCATGGATAATTGGTTTGTCAAATTTGATTAAAACTCAAGGTGACTTCAGACACCTTAAAAATATACTAAGCAAGGGCTTTTTTATCAGCTGACTCCACAGCCATGTTACAAAATCTAGGGTTAGGGTAAACAGAAAATCATCCTAGAAGAACAAAAGCTGTTCTGGCAGCATATGTCTTGGATGGATGTCTTTTGTGTCCACAAACCTTTACCTATGTATTGTATTTCTAACTGCATATATTTAGTCCCCCAAAAAGAAAATTCATCAAAATGAATCACTTATCTTCTTCTTTGAACTCATGAATGAGATAAACCAGATAATGATATTTTAATTTGGGCTTACATTATAAGATATGCATAACCCATTTAAGGATTAAGACTGCAAAATGTTTTATGCTATTAATATAATTGCATGATTAAAAAGTCATGAGGATATATAGTGCTTAGGTCAAACTGATACTCATATATGGTACTGTGCAAAAGTCTTGGCCCTCCATTGTATTTGTTGTTTTAGAAATGACATAATGGCTATAGACAGTTATGTCTCACAGTACAAATGGAAAATATACAAAACATGTACAATAAATATAAACTCCCAAACTTTCAGAGCATGGCTTCTGTAGGAAAAAGTACATTATAATGTGACCTCTACTGACCAAGTTTCTGTGGACAGCCAAAGGGTCAACCTGACATTTTGATAAAGCTGCTATATGCTGCTATTTCTCAAAGTACTAACTACTTAGCACTGTAGCATATAGAAGCTGTGTTTCTGTTTTATTTTGTTTTTCTCATTAACACGGCAAAATGTGTTTATTAATATTTTTTGGACACCATATTTTTTTCTAAAAGAAGCATGTGCATTTTCTTCACATTGTTTGTCATTATCAATTAAGTAATGAACTAAATTTTAACCTTTTTCATTACTATGCCTGCTGTTTCAATTCATTTCTCCTTTCTTCTTCTGGCCAAGAGAGATGACTCAGGGTGAGGGTGGAGTCTGGTTAAACGCAGAGGCCGAGAAAAGGACCAAACCATCAGATGTAATAGCAGGAGGCAATAGCGTATCTTTGCAAAATATTTTAGCAGCTGTCTGTAATGCGTCAACTTTTTTTAAGTTAAATGGGCTGGTCAGTCAGTACAGTGGTACGCCAGGTCTCATTGTTAATTTTATTTCATTTTGATATATCCTCTATTTTTTGTGAGCAGTATATATTACAAGGCATTTAGACCTGTTGCATGGGGCACCCCTCCTATGGCATGCATCACAGGCACAGAAAACCAGAGAAATGGCCGTAGTCTTCACAAGGTTTCTTTCTTGTCACTTTCAGTGAAGTAATCAAAATCATTTGCCTTAGGCTTGCTCACTAAGGCCTATGGCCTATGGCTAGTCATAAAGCTGCTCTGACAGAATGTTCTGCTGTAAAATACACTATATAAATATCTTGTCTATGCACAAGTCTGTGTGATTATGAGCTTACGTTCATAACTGATGTGGCTGAAAACTGAAACTTAATGAGAAGATGAAGACAACAATAGAAGGGCACGTTTTAATGTATATATATATATATATATATATATGATTATATATTTATCACTTTTATATTCTTTTACATGTTTCTATGAGACATTCTACCGAATGGGTGCCATTCCATTGTTATAAGTCTTAAAAATTAAACTTAATTGTCTATAGTTTTTCATAGTATGTTCATGGTAATTCAGGCAACTATACTATATAGTTTTAAATGGTTTCTCTCATTACTGTTACTGTACAGATTTCAGCACAGAATTAGTAAACATGTGTAAATGTAAGAAAATAGAGTTAAAAGAAAATAAATTGTAATATCTGTGTTCTAATTTTTCACAATGTTGTATACCTTAAATTTGCAGGTGGAGCACTATACAGGGCACTTTACTTAATATCAAAATGTTTTGTTCAGTTAATTACATTAATAATTTATACGAATAATTACATTACACCTTACATCATACACAGGCTCTTTTGTTCCATTATCAAGAGAACTACTTACTGTCAATCTTGGAATTAACCCTACCTAGTTTTTTCCTCACAATCACTTCCCCTACTTCTAGAGGCTCTGCTTAAATCAAGAAAAGAAAAGTTGTGGAAAGGTTGTAAAAATGTGTAAGTTATTCTAAATTTTAGGTAGGCTAGCTACAAAATTTGTTCAGATAGCTCACTGCAGTGGTTGCATTTGCTCACTTTTCACTCTCTCTCTCTATTCACACTCACTCGGCTGCACACGCATATGCACACAGGCACGCACGATTTACTGTTCAATTACATTCTTAGTAATTTATACGTTCACATTAGCTTCCTAACACAGCCTGTGTCTGACACTTAAAAAGGACATGGTGCTGATAAAGTTTTTCAACTGCAGCATAAGTTTGCTTCTGAATGTTTTTCTTGAAAAGCATGTTTGAATTCCAAGAACATTTTCAATGACCAATAATTTTGGGAGCCTTACAAGTTTGGCAACAACCTTGGCAACTTACATGACTTTAAGAATGTCCTGCTAACTTCTTAGTATAAGATATCACAGGATACCTACAGAGGTCCTACTAGAGACCATGCTTTAATGGGTCAGAGCCTTGGTTGATTGTAACTCTTGATGGTTAGTAAGCATTGCTCTTCGAATCAACCTTGCGTCTATAAATATGCTCTGAATAAATATGCTCTATGCTCATATAACAGCTTGTTATTACCCTGGTTCAAACCTCCACATGTGACACAGTGAACTGCCACAGAAAACATCCCAGTTACTGTATTGTCGGCCATTTAGGGTGTTTGAGATGCTCTGGATCAGCATATACGAAAGCGTGTTCCAGTTCATGACAATATCCAGCAACGGAAAAGCAGAGGACCAACATTCAACAACCTTCGGTCACCTCACCTTTCAGAGTAGCCTTTTACCTTAACCAGCCTAAGGTACACCTGTGCAGTAGTCACACTGTCTAATTGATTTGCTACACCTGTATTATCTCATCAAAGAAGTACTCACTAAGACATATTTCAACAAATTTGTGGACAATATTTGAGATAAAAATGGCTTTTTGTGTACCTAGAAAAAAGTGTTAGATCTTTGAGTTCAGCTCATGAAAAATGGGAGCAAGAGAAAAAGTGCTCAGTTTATTTTTTTTGTTTAGCATTTATGTTGACTGTGTTTCTGAAATACTCTCATTTAGTAATCAGCACACTGGCAATTCAGTCTATTTTTTAACATGTTCAACAGCTATCTGCATTAAGCCTAAGTTGTGTAGGAGAAAAACTTCAAATAGCATCACATGATTAAAGTGGTGTGTTTTATTTACTGCCTAATCGGTGGGAACTAAAATAACTGAATGTAAATTTAGGACACAGGAATCAAGGATTGTCGCTCACCCCAACTTCCATTTCCAACATATTGATCTGCTTTATATGGAGCCCTCTTGAAAATTGAAAGACGGGCACGCGAGAAGGGTGAAACCACAAAGGAATCTGTGAATGCTCTAGATTCTGACATTGCCTTTGAACTTTCTTGCATATATAATCTATTAGGCATACACATCAAAGCCTTCTTAACACTCGGACTGTATTATAGGACTGACTACTAGAAGTCCAGGCCTCTACAGTACTTACACATGCAGACCTGTTTCAACAGCGTTACAGTTATATATATATATACCTTTGTGCACATATGCACCATAATGCTGCAGCATTATGTATGTTTTGCGCAACATGTACTTTTGATCATACATTCCATTATTATATGTCATTTCACTTCGGCTTTCGGCTGCTCCTATATATTCTGTATTATTCAATTCAATTCAATTCAATTTTATTTATATAGCGCTTTTTACAATGGAGCATTGTCTCAAAGCAGCTTTACAGTAATACATTATCTAAATGGCCAATCCCAAGTTGAGCAAGCCTAAGGGCAACGGTGGAAAGGAAAAACTCCCTAAAATGGTAGGAAGAAACTTTGGGAGGAACCAAGACTTAACAGGGGACCCATGCTCCATGGGCGACCTAGATGTTCATTAAATAAATACTAACTGTATATTAAATCATAGGAAAGTTAGTTTGAAATAAATACCAAATTATTAATAAAAGTTTAATTAGTAGTAGAAAAAATAATTCAAATTATAAAACAAAATTGATTATATGATGAGTCATTAGAGGGAGGCCCTTGTAGGCACATCATCTTCTACTGTTCAACTGATGGAGGACGTTCCTGCACTCTGGTGGGACCTGCCTCCGCTGTTGGAGACCATCACATAGATGCCGAGCCTGAAGAATAGGTATTATAAACATATAGGTTTATGACCAGCACTGAATATGGTCGTTGGGCACTCACACTAAGAAACCTTAGAGACAACAATTGCCCCAAACACATCTAGGTGGGAAAGGACTACCCAGAAAACCTGCTGTCCATTGTCTGTTATTTGTCATGTGTCATAATAGATTCTACTGGCAGTGGGATTATGTCCTGATGTAATAAGTTGGAAAAATGGTGTTGACCCCAAGTCTGAAAATGTCTACACAGCTGTTCCACTTCAAACACACATGCTTTGTTGGTGCCAAGCCAAGCATTATGTCCACTCTGTGACAGAGCATACCAGATTAGGGATAAGTCAGGAAGAGACTTAACCCTGCACCCTAAACTTGCATTCACACTACAAACGTAGACAGGCCAATTACTGCATTTTGATCATTCATTTACATTTACATTTATGCCTTTTAACAGACGCCCTTATCCAGAGTGACTTACAATTAACACTTACAATTAAGTCCTACAATCCAAGCAATTGTTAGTTAAAGGCTTGCTAGGGAGCCAACTGTGGCAGAGGTAATATTTGAACCCTGGAAATTCTGATCCTCAAATGAAAGAAAGCATTTGAGAGTGATCGGAAAAGAAATTTTTCACAAAAGCATTAAACTCAATCAAAAGTGTGAGAAAGAAATGGGAGGAAATCTATATAAGCATATTCAGTGCAAAAATGGAAAAAAGACAATGTGAGAGAAATCAGGAGATGGGAGGTAAAGAAGGCAATGTACAGAAAGTTAACTACTGAAACCAAGGTGAAACAAAGTGAACGAAAAAAGAGTCAGGATAGGCAACAGGATGTGTGGGAAAACTAGTTATTATCAACCTTGCTAAAAAGGTGCCGCACATAAAAGACCAGCAATGTGACACAGTTATGCTCAAAAGAGCATATGCATTCCGGTTCTCTTTCACTGCCATATACAATGAGGAAAATAAGCATTTTTCAAAATATTACAAAAAAAAACAAAACAAAATCACATTGTAGGATTTTTAAATAATTCATTTGCATTTTATTGCATTTTCTTTAAGAATCCTTCCAATTCTGCACTAAATACCTGTAATCATTGCAGCCATTTGAACTTGTTACCTATATAAAAGTCACCAATCCACACACTCAGTCAATCACAGTCCAACTTCTCCACCATGCCCAAGACCAAAAAGCTATCTTAGGACAACAGGAACAAAATTAAAGACCTGCACAAGTCTGGGACGAACTACAGGACAATATTCAACAGCTTGGTGCAAAGGCAATGCCTGTTGGTTCAGTTATTAGAAAATGGAAGAAAGATGACTGTCAATATTCCTCGGTCTGGTGTCCCATGCAATATCTTATCTTGTGAGGTAAAGATGATTCTGAGAAGGTTTTTAATCAGCTCAGAACTTGGACCTGGACAATGGCCTAGAAAGCTGGAACCACAGTCTCAAAATGACTGTTAGTAACACACTACAGTACTACGAGAAGATCGTGGTCAGATGCTGGGTCTTTGATGATGATGACCTCAAGCACACCGCCAGGGCAACTAAGAAGTATTTCATGGTCCTGGAGTGGCCTAGCCAGTCTCCAGAACAGAACCCCATAGAAAATCTTTGGAGGGAGCTGAAACTCATTATTGCCCAGCGACAGCCACAAAACCTGAAAGATATGGACAAGATCTGTATGGAGGAGTGGGACAAAAGCCCTGCTGCTGTGTATGCAAACCTGGTCAAGAACTACAGGAAATGCCTTTACCTCTGTAATTGCAAACAGAGGTTTCTGATCCAAACATTAGGTTTTTTTTTTTTTTTTGTTGTATTACAAATAATTAATTAAAACTCATACAATGGGATTTTCTGGACTTATTTAGATTCTGTCTCTCACAGTTGCAATGAAAAATTACAGAAAAATTATAGACCTCTTCCTTCTTTGTACTGTAGGTGTGATCATACCTTGAGGCTCCTGTGGTGCATTGATAGAGCACAAGCTCATGAGGTACTTGGCTTGAACCCTACTTTGGGTGTAGTCTTAGTACATAGTATAAGGAGCATTTACATTTACGGCATTTAGCAGACACACTTATCCAGAGCGGCTTACAAGTAATACAGTCTTACAATTCAAGCAATCATGGGTTAAGGACCTTGCTTAAAGACCTGACTGTGGCAGTTTGGCAGAGGTGGAATTTGAACCCTGGACCATCAGGTCCAGAGTCCAGCTCCTTAACTGCTAGGCTACCACAGTCCACAAGCACACACATTCTGTTTCATATATGAATATATATCATTCCATACATTCTATTTCCAGCTTCTGTTTTACCAATGACCCAAGTTCCAAGCACAACCCCATGCTGGTTGTCTAAACCCACTCCTTCCTATTTGCGACCTTTCCTGCTTCTGTGATTGGATCCATTACAAAAGCTGTATTATATCCTATTTTATCTTCTTTTACACTCAATTCCATGTATCAATCACTAGATTATAGATTATGATGTTTCTCTCAATATTATACAAAGTTTTTTTCTTGTTTTACATTTATTTGTTTGTTTATTGATTTGTTGTTTTTTTGTATTCTAAAAACCATTCTGCCTTTGATCCACGGAACAATACAACATCCATATAAATCAAAAGGAACTTCTGAACAAGTACGTTTAGTATGACGCCATTAACTCAGTACATCAGAAACATCTCTGAAATGCCAGTTTAGGCCTCAGACCACACATTGAGTGCCAATGGCACTCTCCTCCCATGGCAAAATCATACATTATGGATCGTTTGAGCGCATTCTCTCGAGCTAGGGACTCAGAGGTTGCTCCCAAAAGCAAAGCATATGGTGTGAACCCTGTGTTCAGCAGCCTTGCTTTTAATGTGACAGCTGGCAGCATCCAAATATCAGTGAGGGGGAAATGTCAAGGGGACAACCTCAGCCAATAATGGAACGTGTCCACAGGGGACAGGGCACACAAGCCCTGTGGCACCACAACAAAAGACTGAATCTGAAGAAGGGATTTTGTATGAGTGTGTGCACAATTTTATGTGCTTGTTTGTAGTGGTGAGATACAGAATTTTAAATTAAATCGCTGTATGGTTGCTGTATTAATATGACTGAGTATGTTTGTCACTTTCGTTTCCATTAGAGCATTAAACCTAAACAGATATTATTACTTTTAAAAAGTGCTCTACTCAGCATCAAACACATTCACAAAAACCCTTGCATACAGAATACAGGCATATGCTGGTTTCACCTCTAAATAGAACTCGTATCTAGAAACTGTTAACCCTGTAGGAAGCCTCTGTGTATTCCATGTCCAAGTATGCAAATGGTTTTACATATTTAACAGCAGTAGCAACAACTGAAGGGATTTTGCTACCATATTGTATATGAAATATACAGCTAGCCACTGAAAAGATTTGATTGTTGAAACTAACATGGACTTTGAAATACTAAAAATTTTTATAAGGTAAAATCTATATACCGACGTCCATAGATTGAACTGATGGCATTTTATGTGAAAGTATTATGCCTCAAAATCCAACAGTTTGAGCTGCTTCAAGTCAGAGTTGCACTGGCTTTTTTTTTTACACTGCAGCAACATTTTACTGGGAAACTTGCCTCAGTGAGTCTGACAATAACAGGTCTTGGACAGAACTACAGAACTACCAAAAATCCCACTTGCTCCACAAGTAAAGCTGAATTCATTTGAATTAGGTTCTTCTCTGATATCTATTTTTGGTTCAAAGTCTTAAAATTGCTTTCTTTAACTAGGATTTTTGTCACAATAATTTGCATGTATTTCTTTAGGATTATTAATTTCTCCATATAATGGAATATGGCATGCATTCTGTACTAATAATTTCAGTCATGTTGGTTACTTAATAACAAGTTATAGTGAGTTGGCTTTTATGGCAACATGAGCATTTAGTTTCAGTTGGTGTGGAGAAATATTTGATATACCATAATCACAAACTTTCATTCACTTTGTAATGTTATCATTCTGAACTAGGTGGTGTCTCTGACTATTTTTGAACATATTAAGTGTAATTTTTTGTTTGTAAGTTATATATATATATATGGCTTTTGGACATTTGATATATTCTACAGTACGTAGAATAAATGTAAATAAATGTAAACTGTCTGATTCTAGCTATAGGCTATAGTAACAACGCAAAATTTTGTAATGGTTGGAGGGTTCATAGTGAGAATGAGGTATGGAATTGTGCAGAGGATAGTAATTTATATAAAAAAAGAATTGCTCTAGGCCAAAACATCATAAAACTGTCATAAAGTAACCTTCAAGCAACACATTTGTATGTAATAACTGGCTGTGTTGAAGCTTCATGTGGGAGCTTTATCCCTTACAATCTATTTTTACCATCTTTATTTCTATGCTTTTAACTTTATACCTCTCTGGGCAAAACCAAATGTACTAATCATTTAAAGCCTAAATGTTATCAGTACTTGATCTATACCAATATTTATGTAGGGTTTACACCTCAAATTAATGTCCACATGAATGCCTGGACCCAGGTCTCCCGGGAGAACATCACAGTTTGTTGGTCACACTCCTTCTTTCCACAGTGAACCATGGTGCCATCACTTCACCATTTACAAGGTACACACATAGCAGATAATGAAACCAAACAACCAGATGACATTTTTGCTTTGCTCCAATCTCCAAATCTGAGTCTTTTGAATCCATTGTAGGTGCTTCTGATTGTGAGCAGGGGTTAGCATGATGAGCACTCCAGTCTGAGACTATATTCCACTAAAAGATTCAATGGTGGTACAATGTACTAGAAAGTGATATTAATGTTTTGGGAGTTTTTTGCAAAATCTTGTTTATAAACAACGTGGCATCTCAGACAGGGTTGCCAGATCACTCAAGATGATTAAGCAATACAGTTCCATTGAAGCAACCCCAAAAAAAGCAAATTGGGTCTCAAAACCAGAGTACATCTAGTACAATGTGAGAGAGTGACCACTTGGTCAGTTAAAATATAATAATAATAATAATAATAATAATAATAATAATAATAATCAAGGACATGTTCTTTTAACTTAATAGTTTGAACAAACCCAACTTGCAGGTCTTTTGAAGAAAGAGGCAGAAACAGAGAGCAAACCCAAATAAGCAACTACTTTTTAGAAACAAGCCGAACAGCCTGCAACTAAAAATATTTGTAAGTAACTATATAAAACAGTATGCCCTAATCCAAAAGCATTTAACCCAAAAACACACAAAAAAAGAATTATACAGAGAACAATTTAAAAACATTTAGAAAACTTTACGTATTGTGAAACTGAAAATGCACACAAATTAAAAAGCTTTAAATATCATGTTTTTCCAAGGATGCTTGGAAAGGTGAACAATATGAAATGATTGTCCCTTTATTTATTGTTCTGTATTATTTATGTTGTGTTTACTTTATATTGTGTAGTGTATTGTTCTATGTAGCACCTTGGTCCTGGAGGAACGTTATTTAGTTTCACTGTATACTGTACACCACTGTATATGATTGAAATGACAATAAAACCATTCTGTCCATTCAGCCCAGGTTGCTCTCGTTCATGTATAAGCCAACTCCCTGGCACTGGTTGGTGCCTTTTTCTCTCATTGGCCCACTGTCAGGGGGTACTCACAACAACTGCTGATTGGGAGCACCCATCAAGCCTACTTGTTTAGAAAATGTTAGGACCCAGTCATCTGGCCAAACCAATTTGGTCCTTGTTAAAATCTCCCAGGTCTGCACTTGATCCACCATTTCTCCTCCATCCAACATGTCAGCTATGAGAACAGAGTTTAATATGTGCTGTTTTCTTTTTATTTATTATTGCATGGCATGTTATTTAGGATGTTTTAATGATTTGGTTGATCTGTGTATACTATAAAACTTTGATATAAAGCTTTATACAGCTTCTTCTATTAATAATACATTATATTGTGTTTGTGTGTGTATTTTCTGTATTTTTGCTTTTATATGGTAATGTGTAAAGGTAAAAAACATTTTTTATCATAGACATATAAAACAGATTCAAATATACATGCTTAACTTTAACAGATTTTAAAAAAAATCATAAAAATAGGCCTGTAATCTCCCATGCTATTACTAGTATGCTTGTACATGTTATAACATGCTTATTACTGTGTAATAACTAATGTGATGAGTTAAATCCATAAAGTAAAATACTCTTTATTATAGAATGGTTTTCATAAAGGGTCCTTGTAGCACTAATTTGAAAAAAAGAATCAACAGAAGAAGGTGTCAACTGTAAAATAGTTTGACAAGTTTGTAGAAGGACAAATGCAGGCAGAAGCTTTTAAAACCATGGTATCACCTGTAAGGTGAGTATATAGTATCATATAAAGGAAGCAGACGATGATAGAAAGGTAGCGAGATAGAGAGATGAAAAGATGAAGTGCAGACAGGAATTTTATTTTTTTATGAAAGATTTCTGTGTGTGTTTTATCTTGAGATAGTGCTGACATCAGTATGTACTAGTGTTTGTTCTCTATTCACTGTTTTCTCTATCTGCCCCAGCCAGCATACACTCGTTCTAACTTCAAGAGGAGAGAGCAGCTGTGCAGGATATCAAGGTCACAGGATATGTGAGTAATGATATTGCACTGAAACTGTACCTCATTGCTAAGCTGCATAGTCAGCATGAGGAGATGAGGGCATGGGAAGATATTTGGCCTACAAAGTGTATGTGTGTGTGGGTTTGGTCATGTTTACATGTCCCCACTAGGCAAATGTCTGCTCTTTCTATCCTTGTGGGGGACATTGAGTAGTCCCCATGAGGAAAGCTGCTTTTTTACAGAAATCTACAACTTTCTTTTGGAAAACTGAAAGTGTCAAAAAATGCTGTAGGTTACTAAAGTTAAGATTAGGGATAGGAGTAGGTATAGGTGTAGATGAGAAAACTCAGCACTCAATGTTTGTTTGCTAGAACTTGTATGAGTTGAGGCTCATGAATTGTATGCACTTCCCAACCAAAATGTAGGAGCACATGTCAGTCTCATAATGTCTTGCTGTACAGAAACCTATTGTAAAATGTGTGTCTCAGTGTGTCTTTTATCTTTAATCTAAGCCATTACAATATTAGAGCAAATGATATGTTTATTGGGGAAAACTGTACAATTGAAATGATTTTCTAGTTACCATGTTAGGTCTTTTGTTTGGATAAAATGTCATTGAAGGCTGACTGGTTCAATATGGTATCATGTGGCACATTTGCCCACAGATGTTGAAGCCTGGCCTGTAGACCCTCATCAATCACATCAAATTAAAATGTGAAATCAGGTCTATATTTTAAATCAATGTTATGTGCTAAAAGCAGTTCTGAAACTACAACTGGAATTCACTGATTTTTTTTCTAAAAACAATAACAATAGAAAAGAAGGCAATAAATAATAAAAAAAGCATTATATAGCTTTACATATGTCAACTGATTATTTGACAGATAAAGCAGAAACCTATATTGCATATTTATCCAACTGTAGACGTCCATGATATCAAGCACTTAATTTTAAAAAAAGTCGTTTTAAGCAAGCTTGTGCATACCTGGTCAAAATATATTTGACTTATTTTGAAAATTAAAATAAAGACCTTCAATAATGATGAAAATGAATGAATTTACATGTCAAGTTAAAGTTTTAGGTAAAAAGTATTTTTTCACAAAAGTGACGTTAGTATCAGGTTGTATCCTATTTACCTCCAGAACTGCTTTAATTATTTGTGGCATAGATGCTGAAAGATTTCCTCGTGGATATGGGTTTATATTGGTATGACGGCATCACATAGCTGAAGATCTGGTTTTCTGCACATCCATTATTAAAAAACAGAAAAGCAGATGATCTGACCTTTGTGGTAGTGCATGTACAAGATGGTACAATGCCGTTTTAAAGGGAAGCAAAAGAATAGATAGAAACAATACTCAGGTAGACTGTGTTGTTTAAACAATGCTCAGCTGGTTATAGGCCAATGTGTTCCAAGAAAAAACAGTTGAGAGATAGATTCATGCTTTTATGGTGTTTACACCAAGTTCTAACCCTACCATCTAAATGTTACTTTAGAGACCAAGAGTCATCAGACAAGGCAGTTTTTCTTAAATCTTCTTTTGTTCTTTCGTTAATCTTCTATTGTCCAATCTTTCGTCCAAGTAGTTAGTCTATGACAATTTTGTCCTCAGTTACCTGTTGTCAACTGACACAAGTAGTGTCACTCTCACTCAGAGAGTAGTAACTAGTAAGCTCTCAATACACTCACCAGTGTCCATGTATGAAAGCATATACTTGTTTTGTGCACAGTAGACAGCAAAATGTACCACTCTGACTATATTTGATTTCATCTAGCAAAATGCACTGCTGCATCGAGTGGGTGGCCAGCCACCGCTGAATCACAAATGGACTTGAATCTTATTGAATGACCTTTGAGCTGAAATTGCTCAGTGCCGGTTCATACGACCTCAAATAAACTGTGCATTCAGAAGTTTTGTGCTGGCAACAGTATGATACATAGCTATAAGATTTGTTTGATTCCTTTGAGAGGATCATTTCCAGAACCTGCAAAGTTTTGTGACTGATTTATCAAATATATGGCAAACCCAGTTTTATAGCAGAGATCCCATATCAATTCCCAAATCCTTTTAAATTAATCTTTGTGCACAGCAGTTTTACCACACATATACCCAAAAGTGCAAGTTAAAGCATATCTAGGGAGAGTCTTGATATAAATAGCTTAAAAGTCACATATCCCTGATCTGAAATAAAAATCATAAGAATAAGAGTGATTTTATTGGATTTCAGCCTCATTTTAAGCAGTTACATTTAAAAAAATAGATTTTGGATAAATTGGGTCTTTGAGCAAGACCCTTAACCAGAAATCAGAAATTGAGATTCATCAGACCAGGCAACATTTTTTCCAACCTTCTATTGTCCAGTTCTGGTAAGTTTGTGTGAAATGTAGCACATCTGCTTAACTACCACACTATGTACCAAGTCACATTTCTTCACATATCTTCATTCTGGTGCTCTGTTCAGAGAACTTCAGCAGGCCAATCTGACCTTGTCAACATTCAAAATTCCTTAGGTTGCTGCAGGTATTGGATGATTAGATATTTGCATTGGCGATCAGCTAAATAGGTATAACTAATAAAGTCACAGAGGAGTATATTTATAGCATCTGTAATTTTGTAATTAGCTCGCATATTATTCAGGCTTAAGCCTTCAGCTATATCTATATCTATTTTGCGCTGGTACAGTAGTTAAGCATGTGGACTAATAATTATAAAACAATGAGGTTAAATACCAGCTCTCCTAAAGACTGAGTTCAAAGCAAACATAGACCACAAACAATTTAATATCATTAGATTTTGTACAACCCTTCCCAGCTAGCTAAAGTGCACACTGCCATTATAGTAAAAGGGGATCATAGAATTTTTTTTTTCTAACCCAAGATTCACCCTTTCACTGAAATGGATGTATTATTAAGTGAATGATATACTTTATAATGAAACCAATGTATTAAATTGATTAGAAATTGATTAGCAAATAGAAGTATTTTCCCTATTGGTCTCAGACTGGCCCTATTTTATGATGTGAAGAACTTAATAGGTAAACACAATTATTTATGAACATGTTAAAAGGAAGGAGAAGACGGAGGACAGCAACAAGATGGATGGATACAATTAAAAGTATAATGATGAGGCCAGGTGACCCAAACACAGTAAAAGATTCTGGAGAAACACTATCTATATGGTCTCCAGAAGTCAGACTAGTAATAGACCTCAATACCATAAAATATTTTGATAAAATCCCTGGTTCAGGCTTAAATCCACACCAACAAAGTTTAAATTGTGCTTATTTGGAAAAGCCCCAAAACCATACTGCATTCTGTAAACATATGATGTAAAACTAAACAGATCTAAATATCTTGGTTATCCCTTGTTATAGATGTGGATCCAGGTAAATGAAACCTAGAAAAAACACACAAAAGAACAAGCAGGAAAAGAGGAATTAAAGAATAAAGGAGTAGATCCCCTTTGAGCCAGAGATCCAGGCAGCAGCGATGATACAGTGATAATGTTAGTATAGTTCACACTGTGCTGCTTGCTGCCTCAGTAATGGATCTCTGGGGCTTTCCAGAGTCAGGCGGCTCCACATTGAGGTCGACCAGAGTGTGGTAGCCTTCAGCCAGCACTCTTAACAACCCTATACTACTCTAATGATATGCCTATGCTTCACAGTGTTCTCACACACGCTTGCGAGCTTTGTATAAATGTGAGTGACTGTATGGCACCATAGTCCGTGTTTGTGGGAGATAGATCCAAATTTTTCCCTTGTTTTGTTTTTGTTCTGTTCACAGTTAGGCACTGGCAAATGTAAACAGCATTCCACTCTTCGTTCGCCAAACAGACAGAAGACATCCAGAGAAAAGTTGTTTGTTTGTTTTGAGCACAGATAGCTGGAATCCAGACTTTACTGCTGACACTTCACTGCAGTTAAAGGTCTTCAGACTTGAGGCTCTTCTCTACACAAGACTGCTCTTGCTTAATGTCAGCTCTTCTTGTGTGAAATGAGCACAACTTTGTTCCTCTTGCCGAAAAGGTTAAAATGCAGAGGAAGTGTAGTGTCAGAAAGTGAGGTTGTAGACTACTCCAAGTTTCGCTATGTGCATTTGTTAGTGTCTTGTGTACCTATTCTCCGTATTCAGCACAAGTCTGCTTCTTTGGGTAAAAGGTTAAGATGGTAAAGGCTTGTGACCTGGCTTCATGCCTCCTCTACCCTGAGGGCCTGTATTTCTCAATATGCTGACAAAGTCACTTTGCCAGTAGGTCATTGAAAATGTGACTTACTTAATGTGCTATTTAACAATAGATCTATTCTACCTAATAGATTTGAGTTGTGTTAAACTTGGCAGATTGGTCTGATTAAAGCAAACTTTGGTTCCACTGCTCCTTAACGTGCTTAAATGAGATGAATGCTGCCATCAGAACCACAGTGAACCCCAAAAAACTGAACCAAGACACCTGAGTAGATGGTGATCCACTTCCAAGAAAATTCTGGTCTGTGCTACAATCATATATCAATCAATCAATCAATCAGTCCATCAACCAAACTGGACTACGGGTGAATGAACACATTAAAAGCATAGGGTTAAGTGACCAGTAAAGAACATGAAAATTTAAGCACATATAACAATATATATAACTTATAACATGTACTTTTTCTGTGCAAAATTAATTGTTTTTTGTGAGTTATCAACTGGTAAAAATGGCAGCACCTATTAAGAAATACCATTAGGGCTTTTAGCCTAGCACATATAATTGTTGCGGAAGTTTTAAAAGTTGAGCAATATTGGTTGCAAAACATCATAAAAACTGCCTGAACAGTATGTGATTCATATCACTATTGCTTATATATGCTGTATAGACCAAAGTTTGTTTATACTACTTCCAGTTATTCAGCTCAGCTATTTCAAAAACTTTCGCTTGTAACACAGTAATAATTTAAAGCAGACATTTCTGGTCTCTACATAGACAAACAGTGGCAGTAGAATGGTCAAACAGAAGTCAAGTCAACTCAATTACTAATCAACTCTGTTATATAATAAGGCCAATCCCAAATTGAGCAAGCCTCACTTCCTCACTTCCACCCATACAGGACATTGAAACAAGTTGCTACCTGACCATAGCTCAGATCCCCTTTCACCCACATCACAGACTGTTCTTGCTGCTGGCCTCTGCAAGCTTTGTAGCAAGGAAGTTTTTGTAGCAGAACATCCCAGTTCCAAAACAGCTTCTTCCCAATTGTCCTTTTTGTTCCTACCATGATACACACCCACAAACGTGTTGAGAATAATAAACTTTGGTAGCTCCCTTGTTCTTTCAGGAACACATGCTGATTGTTACAATGTTGTATTAAAGGTTGTGCTAATGCCTTATTGTCATCCCACTGATGGAAAACAGCAGACAACACATTTAAATTAGCCGCTGTTCCTAGAGGTTCACATATTTTAGCTACTTGTGTAGAATTGGATCATTTATCTCAGTAATTAATAGCCAAGCATAATACTGCTGTCTCATTTGTTTAATTTAGTTCCCTTTTCTAGTTTCAAGTATCAAATGGTGGAACAAAGGAAGAATGAGCATTGAACATATTGCATTCAGATCAGATTCAAGTCCAAACAAAGTAGACCAAAACAGAATGTATATATGTTTGTCGACGTGTGTGTTGAGAATATTGGTGTGCATGCCCTCAAGGTCTGTAAATAAAAGCTTTTGATGTGCCTTTTTATTGATTTTTTTTATGAGGCTGGACTTATGGGACACATAATTAGCCTTGCTGACTACATTTCCACAGTCTGTACACTTAGCTACGGTCATATTCTTGCTACTTCACTCCCAGTGCAAGGACACAAAAACAGCACGTCCCCTGACCTGTGGGAGATTTGTCCACATATAATTGGCTGTCACCTAATTGCCCTCTGAGTCTTGGCTGGCAATTCCTGGCTCAGTAATCGCTGATAGTGGAGAAAGGGAACATACAGGTGTCTGGAGAAGTAAATCTCCTGCATATGTCTCCTTTTATTTCTTGGCCCCCTGAGAGCAATTTGCACGGATATGCAGACCACCGTGATGCAGTAGTGATGATCCCCAGAGAGGAATTGCAGGAGCACTGAGCACAGCAGGTTAGGGCTAGGCTTTCTCACTACCAAGTATACCTTTTCCCCACACCCCTTCCCAAAGCCTAAATGCTACTTGGACGACAACTTACCATTTCAATTCAAACACTTTTTTTTATTTCCTGAAATATTGCACATTGAAAGAATGGCAGTGCAGGCAGATGCCTTGCGATTGTAGTTGTGCTGTGTATTTAATAGGGCAAAGAACGAATCACTTTCCATTTGACTACTATCATATGTAAATAGGAACGAAGAAAATGAAATACACTTTACCCAAGTCCTTTCTGTAACAAAAATGTCAGTGTGACTATTCTGGCCCTAAATAGTGAATCAGTTTATGTCATTGTAAGACTTGTAGCTCCCCACATGGCACTCTTACTTTAAATTCATACCTGCAGTTATTTCCAAGTAACACACAAACATTGTATCTCATAACAATGCACCTTAGCTTACCAATTGAGAAAATGCTGACAACATTTCTGGATCATCTGCTTCCAGCGAGCTCACAATGATACAATCAACCCATCTGGTGATTTCCAAATGCTATCTCTATGCATTTAACTTGAATAAATACATCTATTCGTCTGCACTTTTTGAGGGTGGCATTGCATTGTTTAGTGACACCCGACTAACCAAACATATATCCTATGTTGATAGCTTTCTGTTAAGCTCTTTATATAAACATCTACATTGTGCCTATAAAGGGTGGATGTTTTTAAAATGCCATAACAACTTCTGGTGCAAAAAAAACATTTTAAAGTATATAGTTTGCAAAGCAAAAACAAAAAGGTCTGCCATACACCCTCTTACATAATGATGCACCAAGTGGAAAGGATTTGTAAATAGGCCTGGCTTCCTTAAATAATTGCACTTATGAGACACAAACAAGCTTCATAATGGTCTGTATGACAGCAGCGAAGGACACTCTGAAGACAAGCATGACATAGGAATCAGCAAATGTCCCTGCTGGAGGTATGCTGTTTGTTTATTTAGACCATGTCAACGTTCATGTTTATGAGTTTAAAGGGGTATGGGGTCGAGACAGAGACAAAGACAAAGACAGAGGCCCATCTGGCTTGATGTATGTCCTCTTTGTTCAACGAGATTCAAACAAGACACTCAGAGAGAAGACAAATTCCACAGTTGAATCAGTGACAAAAATGTAGTAATAATAATAGTCATAATCATGACCATCATTAACACTGGGATCTTCATCATACTGCTGTCCTCTTTGTGATTACCAGTTGTATAGAATAGAGCTCAATAGAGCTTATATTTGTTATGTGTGGGTGTTGGGGCCCAAGTATGCAGGATAGACGGAATCCCACGGCGTATAATAAGAATGGGGAAATAATATATATTAACTATAAAAAGGAGAAAAAGGAAGAAAAAGACGCTAAATAATAAAAAATAACTAAAAAGGGAATAAAATGCACAGCTGTGTCGCGTGCATTGGAACACCGACCTCCCCAGCTGGCCAGGGTGCGACTAAATCGCGAAAACGCCGAAGCGCCAGGGGACAGACGTGCAGCAAGCACGATAAAGCGCTGAATTGAATCTTCCAAATCGCATGGAAGCGCGTGTATAGTGAAAGCGCGAATGAATCGCGAGAGGTGCCGTAGCGCCAGGGGGCTAGCGTAAATTCTAAAGCCTTAAAGATATACCAAAGCCTTTTTATTTGTTTATTATAGTATTACAGCCATAAATAGTATTCACCCAAATCAACAATGGGAAAAACAGCGTTCCTTACATTGTTATTACTTTGATCCCTTTCTGTGTGGAGTCTGCATGTCCTCCCTGTATAGGTATTCTCTGGGTACTCTGGCTTCCTCTCACAATCCAAAGAACATGCATGTTAAATTAATTGGTGTCTCTAAAGTGGCCCTTAGTGTGTGACTGTGTGTGTGTGCCCTACAATGGATTGGCGCCCTGTCTAGGGTTGTTTCTGCCCGTGCGCCCAGAGTTGCAGGGTGAGCACCAGCTGTGGATTAAACGGAAGATAATGAATGAATGCATAAATGAGTGGAAGAAGAAGAATAAGAAGATAAAATATTATATAATTACAATTATGTAACTGATTCCATCTCAATTACTTTTGGAATTCACCTCATGAAAACAAGAGAGTTAACATGAACAAGTGAACAAGACCGTGAAAGAGAAAATATGGAATGTCAGCTCCTCAGAGAGACGTGTCGCCTGTAGGGACATGAACCCAGTTCAGGCCAGACAGCGTATGTCCAGTCAGCATTTTTAAAACCCGGCTGTTACAGAAGCCTTTTGCAATATGGTATCCTTTCTGCCCTCACACTGAGCCTCTATGGACCTCCCACGTCCGCTCATCTCAATGCCCTTCAGACACATAATACATGCATATTTCTATTGTTAGTGCACCGGTAACGTATTCACTCGTCTTTCATGCCATGTTGAGTGGGGTGGCAGACATAGCAGTAATAAGATAAGGAGGGCATTGAGGAAGGTGATAGCAGAGCACCAAGTGACTGCAGATAATAGGGATGCCTTCAGGATGTTTATGGAGTGCATTTGTGCCACGGCCAGCTCTTTCAAATGGTTGTTTATAAAAACAGTGATTAATAATGTTCAATGTCTATGAGACAGTACAGTACAGGACAGTACAGGGGTCAGGAATGAAACATATATACAATATTCAATAAGTTAAAGTAAAGCAAGGTAAAGGTTCATAGCATCTGCAACAACAGTATACAGTAGAGTATACT
>JAUZST010080300.1:0-20649 GCA_034779995.1 Parotocinclus haroldoi | reverse complement strand
AAGGACATGTCAAGTGAACAAGACTGGGATTTGTGCAATGCTACTCCAAGCATAGGCATGTAAGTAGTAATAGTTAATCCTAACGTGCATGGACAAGTCCTACGTGGGATTATTAGGAAAATCAGATCTAACACTAAAAATATCAGGTATCCTGAACGCTTGTAATGTGTCAGGAGTAAGTCATTTTGAAGTGGTAGCCAGGAATAACATTTATAGTCCAATATATATAGTCAAGCTGTTAAAAAAAACGGATGAAACATTTTAGGCATACAACGTTGCAAACACGACACTCATTTGCTGTCACCCAAAATTTAAATCCAATAACAGGAGTGCATTAGTTTGCAGCCGCTTTGCTACCCCATCAGCCTTCACTCCTATGATTAGGTGTTTCTCTAGATTTGGTACATAACTGTGAGGTCAGGTACTGATGCTGGACAATAAGCTCTGGCTCAAAGTTGGCTTTCCAGGTCACCTTATAGGTGTCTTAACAGGCACTGGCCCTTTACCACAGAGACCCAAGTTTGGGTCTCACCCAGCGTCTTCGGTAAGGCCAGATTATCGGCTGAAATAACAGACAGTGGTGAATTTTCCAGATTCCAGGCCAAGTCTTATAAAGTAGATGAAGACCCAATTAAATTAAAGAGACAAAAATATTGTATGCTGTCAATTATTTATTGAGTATAAGGATCCAGTATTACCTGTCTGGAAGTGGAAAAAGTATATGAACCATTTCAATTTTAGTTAGTTTATTCAAATTAAATCAGTTTAGCCCAAACAGAACAGATTCAACCCTAGGATGTTAGTGGGTTTCCTCACATTTCTATTCATTTTCCGAAATGCGCAAATGGATGCATCTGGGGTTGCAGTAGCAGCAGCAGTGAAAGGGTGTTCAGCGCTGCTGGGACACATCATCAGGACCGTGCTGAAGCCATTTAGAGTCAAGTAAATCATTTATAGTTGTTAAGTAAAGTTTTCTTTCAAATTAGAACTAAATATTCATTAAATGCATAATATATACAGAGTTTATAGACTAAATAAGTACATTTCAGCTGTTGAGGTCGGATTGTGGAGAGAATGCAGAGTGGGGAGAGTCCTCTGTCGGTCTAGGGCCTTAAGGGGCTTAACTTTTAAGGGCAAATTTCAGATGACCCTTTGTTCCTTTTTGACCTTTCAGACTATTACATACCTTTACATACCTTTCTCTTGGACAGGTCTTTTTTTTGTAAATCAATCATAGGGAGGGTTACAATAGTCTTGAATGATTTTGTCTGGCTGTGAATTGGTCCACATTGTTTAAAGGTTTGTTTTTTTAACAGTTTCCTCTTGAGAAGCAAAAACAGCTCTTCTTTTGAGGTTCTCAGTAATACCCATGTTGTGTCATGGTGCATTTTTGTATGCAGTATTAAAAACTGATCTTCTTGTAGGGTGACCTTGTATACTTTTGTGTACTTATGTATAAATCTCAAAAAAGAGAAGGAGTGGAAAGTTGTAGAACGACTTTATAAATACAGTAGTGGGACAGTGTGAGGGGATCCAAAAAAGCAAGGCGTTGCCGTTTTCCACCTTGTCCAGAATCAACGGACACACACACACCCTTCCCTTTGCTTGCACGACAAGCCTGTCAAACTAATCAACTGGCTGAAATTAGAAAGGACATTTTATTGGTCAGCGCACAGCATTTATTGGTGAAATGGTGGCCTGTGTGATACTATTTATGTTGGAGTTAGGCCAAATAATATATAGGCATATATGTAGTCTGAGAAAGCACTTAAGAGAAGGTGGGTAGACTTCCTGAACTGGTGTAATTCTGGCTGTACTGGATTAAGATCTCTCATGTGTGAATAATGTCCTGTATTCGATTAAAAACAGACTGCACCATTGCTGTGGAGATCTGTAGCCAGGAACAAAGTGAAAACAGCTGTGTGTATGTGTGCATGTTCTGTTTGTGTCATGGTATTAGAAATATGTGTATATATTATTTATGGTTAACACTGCGCGAATGTTGTGTATATATATATATATATATATACACACACACGTGTGTATGTGCGTGTATGTGTGTGTGTGTGTGTGTGTGTGTGTGTGTGTGTGTGTGTGTGAGAGAGAGAGAGAGCTTGGCAATTGTGCGGCAGTTGTGACTTGTGAGGACTGTTTAGCTGGTCTTCGCTTCTTTAATGGCTATTTTTAAATCTAAAATTAATTTGACAAACCAAATGAGATAATTGTTAGTAATTATTTTAGGTTACTGTGGTTAGGGTTAGGTGTAAGTTTAGCATCATTTGGCTGCAATCCTCAGAAATATAGTGAGATGGGCTCCTGTAACACAATATCAATTGAAAGTCCTCGTATACATATGTTTACCAAGTGCCTGTCTGTTTGTGTCTCCAGCTGTCCAAGAGGAACGGCAGCGGGCAAAAGAAAAAAGCGATGCCGAACTGGAGTTGGCTGGTTCCAGCGAAGACATGCCAGTGGAGAAGATTCTGGAAGCCGAGCTGGCAGTGGAGCCCAAAACCGAAACTTATGTGGAGGGTGGCCTTGGTCCTCCTGCCAACTCTGTAAGCCAGCTCTCACAAACACAAACACACACTCTAAATCACACCCTGTCACTCATACACACTGGCTCCTTTGGCTCTGACTGCTTTATGAGATTGACAGGAAGAACTTGGTTTTCTTGAGAGAACTGACTTTCCACAAGAAACGTGCAGGAGATTTTTTCCAGATGTCTAGATTAGAGTGTGTCAAGACACAAAGCTATGCTGATAGAAGGTTGATTAGTGGGCTCTGACAGGGAGGATCCTTTTGGACTGGCTGTTCTTCCATACACACTAACACATTCTGGCATTAAAGACTCTTCAGAATCCCCACAGCTAATGCGGGCACGTTCATGAGAACTTCTTTTTTGTATAGTTGAAGAGATACTACAACTACATATGAACCGTACTTAAGAGGGTTGTGTGTGTAATGATGTCATTTCATTCTAAAATGTAGTCCAGTTTTAAAAATAATTATATTGTAGGCCTACGTATGGACTTAGGAAGTTACAGACGGGACAGAGTTTTATATACAGATGTTAAACTTTTTTGCACAATATTTCCTCTTAAGTGAAAAGCCACGGCTCGACAGTTTGGTTTGTGTACAACATTTCATGTTGCTTCACACACACACACACACACACACACACACACGTATGTGCTTTTTAACGTCTGCGTTACATTCTGCATAACAGGACATCCACCAAAATGAACACTGACTGGACTTTAACACTGTCATATAGCTTAGATTCTATATTTAATATTAAACAATAATATGAATTAACAGCACAACTTAAATACTTTTAGTGCAGAACTGTACTGTGTAACGCAATAATTCTTATCGTTGTAACTTATAACACTTACAGAGAACGAAGAAGCTGTTCTGCTGTTCAGGACTGCAATTCTTTTTTCCTGTCAGCAGTTGTCACAAGGGTTCACTCGTACTAATATTCTGTCATTCAGGAGTGAATAACATTGATGTAAGACCAATTTATATTGCCTATCATAATTCTTAAGACCTTGGCAGTTAAAGCAAACAGACGTTGATGGGTTGGGCATCTGTATATATTGTATATATGAATGGCAGAAAACTAAAATGAGCAAACATTTGCGACACCTGCTGATAGAAAACAATCACCATTTTGAAAGGCAGAAAACAACACTGTAATGTCACACTCTATTTTTACCGTTATTGTTTAAAGCACTGTGTGACCATGTCATCAGTGTCAGGTCGTGGGTCCTGTGCCTTCACCTCACTCTGCTGGTCCAATTTGGTATGACATGTCGAGACAGCAGAATTTAAGTTGATACTTTGAAGCAAAAGCCTGACATTTTTATTTAAAAAATATATATTTTGGCGGTAGGGTGGTGCATCGGTCTAATATGCTGGTTCATCACTCGGGGTGGCCGGTTTCTCCATTGATATGTGTCAGATCCTGTGTGACCCTGACCAAGGAAAAGGGGGTTAAAGTGAAAGGCAAAAAAACTTTTCCATTAACATGCTGTTTGTGAATTGGTCATCAGTTACTAAATTGCAACATTATTTTAGTGACCTATTTAGGAATTCAGTTAACTGATTCAATTACTACTCCTGTGCAAACATATAAAGCAAAAGTGTGTAAAAATGCCATTATAATAGAAATATAAATATAGGTATGCACCATTTACTGACTGAAATAGTCATTGACCAGACAGTTCCAGGGCCACGTGGTCTTGTGATACTACTGTAATGTAATTATAAAGGGTATTACCACATGAAAACTGCATACAAACGATATGCAGATGCATCAGAGAAAATACTTTTTATTTAATATTATAATAATCTATTATAGATGTTAAGACCTCGGTTGTTAAAGCAAACATTTATTGGAGGGTCCTGGGTTCAGTCCCAGGGTGGAGCGACCTGGGTCCTTTCTGTGTGGAGTCTGCATGTCCTCCTCGTGTCTGCATGGGTTTACTCCCGGTGCTCCAGTTTCCTCCCACAGTCCAAAGACGTGCGTGGTAGTAGTGGCTTCCACTACTCACTTAAGCTTATATTTCTTAGTATGGACAGTTTAATTACATTCCAGAAACAAGTTCTATATAACCCAGCACACATCAAGTTGCCGTGCTTATTATGGGCTTTCTTTCAGCGCAACTGGAGCAGAAGTTGTACATGCTCTGTTTACTCTACTGGGATTTTTAAAACCCTCTGTGGGCAGGCTTGTCCTTGAGCCTTGCAAAAGGTCTTGAATAGCATGAAGGGACAATACCACACAGCAATAACATTGGAAAGTTATTGACACAATAAAAACCTTAATAAAGTATTTCTCCTCATTTGTACAGCTTTTATACTTTAAACACACTGATTGTCATGGTATGTGTTGCATATTGCGCTTTATGACCTTAGGAATTAAAGCAGATTCCAGTTGCAAATGAGTTTGGAGAGGTTAAGCATTAGTGTGGACTCAATGGCATAAATATCATTTCAGTTTTTCATTTCATTTTAGTTTGTCAAGAGTAATTCCTGAGGGGGACACAAAGGTGCTACCAAAATACTATTGTATTAAATGTATATAGGTGCAGGCTACAGGTTTTATTACGGCAATAAGGAGGCATGGTGGTTAGCACCGTCACCTCACAGTAAGTCAGTCATGGGTTTGATCCCAGAGTGGAGAGGTCTGGGTCCTTTCTGTGTGGCCATGTCTCTGCATGGGTATACTCCAGTTTCCATCAACAGTCCAAAGACATGCTCACAAATATCAGATATCATATACACATATAAAAATAGATTTTATTAAGCTCAACAAGTAATATTCAGAATGCCCTATATTATACAATGGGTAAAAAAGTCTTTGATACACTGCCAAGTTTCATTCTTTACGGTTGGGAAAACTTGCACAATCGGCAGTATATCAAATGCTTTTATGCTTTTTACCCCAATGTATATGGACATGATTTTATATGGAGATTATATGGAGCTTTTCACAGTTCGCAGAATCAACTGAATTAAGAACGATCATGAAAATGGTTTATGTATAAATTTATAACATGGGTTCATGGTCGAATTTAATAATTTGTTACATTAACTTTTCAGTAAGCTTTAAGTAGAGTTTTAGAATAAATAAATACTTCAATCAATAACCAAAGTAAATCAAAGTATTGTAAATACCCAGTATTCTTCAGAAATATTTACCTATTATAGTCATCTTTCAAAACAACCTATATATAAGCATGGTGGTGGCAGCATCTTGCTGTGATGAAGACTATTATCTGCAGAGACAGAGACAGTGGTCGGAGTTGAAGACAGGTTTGTCAAATGCAGAGCAGTGCTTGAAGAAACCCGTCCCAGTCTACAGTAGAACTTTTATAGAAGCTCACCTTTCAGCAAAACACCAACCCTGTATATACTGCTAGAGCTACACAGGAGTGGTTCAAGATAAAAAAAAAAAACATGAACCAAGGGTATCAGAGTGGCCAAGTCAAAAATCTCAGTCCCACTGAGAATCTGTGACAAGATTAGAAAGCTACTGTAATCTCCAACTAATCATAGAGAGCTGGAGCTGGATTTTACCAGGAAGAATGGACAAAAAATCTCAGGACACATATGTGCATAAGACTGAAACATGCCAAAATATTGTAGAAGTAATTTCAGAAAAAAGGCCAGTGCAAAAATGCATTGATTCATGCGAATGAAATACTTGGACAATGAACAGATGTCTACTTTTTTCAAATGATCCTTTATGTGACAATAAAACTAAATCTTTTACATGTTGTTAAGAGTGTAGCGAATCTATGAGCACCTTATACATGAAAGTAATCTGCAGCTGTGATAATAGTAGTTCCATTTATAATAGTTTGGTGACAGTGTGCAAACTTTTCTGTGAGTTTAAAGGTAGAAAGCAGAGATAAATGTGGTAATAATCTTCAAAAGGAAACCGAGTTCAGTTGGCTGAAGATTTCTCTCATGGGCAGCTTTATACTATGGGATTGTTAAATCCTTTGCGGTCTGGATTTCCCTCATCTATTAAGTAATCTCTTGGCTTTTTGTTCCTCAGCCCTTTGCTTTCAGATCGACCTTTTTTACTTCTTTACTCTGCAGGAACAATCTTTAACAAACCCTGTGTATTTAGAAATGATTGGTATTTGGCCGAACATTTTAAAATGCACAGTTATGGATTTGTGTTTTGGGAACAAACCATGGAGACAGTGATCTGCTTCACAAATATTTTGTTCTTTATGTCTCATTGTGCAGCCGAACGACCCTGTCACAAACATCTGCCAGGCTGCGGATAAACAGCTGTTCACGTTGGTGGAATGGGCCAAAAGGATCCCGCACTTTTCCGACCTGCCTTTAGACGACCAAGTAATCCTGTTACGAGCAGGTACTGCAATAATCCATCAAACAGATGATTTTGGATGAAGCATTGCTTAATAGCTCGCTGTCGCCTACATAATATATATAACTATATTAGCAAAATACATAATGCTTCTTTTATTCCTGTGAGCAAAAGAAGCAATAATATGTAATGAAATAAACATGTTTTATATCCCCTTTTTTGTTTTTGCTTCCTGTACAGTCCAACCCATCTCATATATGAGTTATATATTCTCCTCATTCAGAAGCTGCATATTTTTACAGTCACAAGGTTGCTCAAGGACCAGCATATCTGACATGAAAATTTCATTTGATTTGATTTGAACTTTTGGGGCCATATTTAGTCTGACAAGAAGGAATGAAGAGGAAGGTTTGGTGATCTGAGCATATAATGCTAATAGATATGTCCTGATTGTTTTTTGGTAAATCAGATTTCCAGAAATCTTGGCAAAAAATGGGTAAACAGAGCGGTTTTGTTTAACCAAAACATGTGTGTTACAAGTATTGGCATTTTAGTTCTCTAGACAGCCTCTGTTTGCCAGCAAGCCTTCTCCTGTAATTCCTAATGAGATCCGAGAGTATGAAGCAAGAAAATCTAAGACTTTCCTCAGTACAAAATCTCTCCAGCTTCCCCAGGGCGGTAGAACCTCTCTTGTGGTCTCACCTCTTTATGATACCTCACAGGGTTTCAGTGGTTTATGTTACGCAACTGTGAAGAGCAAGATTATGTGGTCAGTTAACCCTTTTTATGTGGGTTCTACATATGTTGTGGAACATTGTCCTGCTTCTTGTCAAAGGAGACCAGATGTCTATCCAAAAATCTCCTTATACTATGTGGTATCCACAATGCCCTTCATCCTACAACAATGTTTTTAGGGGTTTTGAAGAAAACACACACATCATTACAGATCCCCTGCCTTGCTTAAAAGTGCAGATTTGTATATTTCTGGTGTTCATGTAGGGTGTGATGAACTTCAGGGAATGTAATTTGCTATTAGCTATTCCATTGCCTTCTTGCTTTATATTGTCAACCTATAAAGGGGTGTCTGAAATAACAAAGAGCACTTAACAAGGAAAGGTTGTCTACATACTATTGGTCATTGTGTCCTTATCTTTCTGTCTTTCTTGCCAGAATATGTTTATCACAGACTATTAAAGCCTGCATTTCTTTACCTTTATCTTTCTCAGGGTGGAACGAGCTGCTCATAGCATCTTTCTCTCACCGTTCCATAAGTGTGAAAGATGGCATACTGTTAGCAACAGGCCTTCATGTCCATAGGAATAGTGCACACAGTGCTGGAGTGGGTGCCATTTTTGATAGGTAAGTGCCTTTGTAATACCTTCACAAAGAGTAGAAAGTCTGATAGGTGTCACTTTAGTTAAGAGACTACTTGTGTTTTTAAAGGCAAACATTCTGTTTTTACAGTTTTGTTAAATTACAGGTCTGTTCTGGTCACAGGCCACTATTACCATTTTATTCCAAGGTTTTATATTGACTTGTAGCCTTTGCCTGACGAGATATATATTTACCTAAACCCATGACTCAAGGACATCCAGACTTGATTAAATGGGGATCCTCTAGTAAAGCGAACATAGACAGACAGATGGTAAAGTCCAGGGACAGATTCAGTACCTGGAGAAAGTGGACAAGATCCCCAGAGGAAGCGACAGAACCTGCAGCTAATGCAGCGACAAAAGTAGTGGGTGATGAATTGGGTCCCCATACTCAATCAAAACTTTACAAACCAAGAGACCGAGAAAGAGAACCAACTGCTCTGTCACGCAACCCTGTTCTACCAGTCTGTACAGTTCCAGTCAAGGCCTGGATCATAGTACCATCAGTATGTACTTTTTCTGTGTTCCACTGAGGCTTGAATATCAGAGTTCCTTGGGTTTAGGAGGTTCGGTTTGTGATAGTGGAAGTGCAAGCAGACCATAGGTCCCAACCATGACATTTGTTATTAGTCTTAAAGTCTTAGGCCACCATTATATTGGTTGTTTTAGCAATAGCATAACAAAAATATAATTATTTAGCAATACCATCTGGTAGCTTCATCTGGATGCCAATCAAATCCTTCTAAATCTTCATCAAGAATGGTCTTTTTGGATTCTATATGGTCATCATGCCATTGCTAAAACACCAAATCTAATGGTGGCCTAAAAACATACCGTAAATGAAATGATATTACACAATCTCTAACTTATTCGTCAACCTCAAATCAGTTTTTGAAAAAACTCCACTAAGGACATTGCAATAATATTCCTCTCTGAATTTAAATGTGTTTTATATGTATTTTTTCACTGTTTGGATTTAATAATTATTCATTCAGCTGTTTTAAATGGTTTTAAGCCATCTGTTTTGAGCCTGTAGGACAATGATGTTATTTAGCACAGGACATGTTTTTTCACTGCATTCACACAGATGTGCTGAGTGAAAAATGAATTTCCCCATCTGTCAAACTGGAAAGGTTAGTATTGCAAAGATACACTCGAGTGCTTTTTATTGGAACAGAGTGCTGACAGAGCTGGTGTCGAAGATGAGAGACATGCAAATGGACAAGTCTGAGCTTGGATGTCTGCGAGCGATTGTTCTCTTCAATCCAGGTACAGCGACACACACACACACACACACACACTTGCAGAGCACTGGATAGCACATGTTAATCAGCATTTAGAAATCCTTAAGCATAAACTGAGTGCGCTTATGAGGAAGCAACAAAAGCTGAGACGGTGTATCCTGTTCCTCTGCTTGGAAACCTGATCTGAGAAAAGTAAATATGGGAAGGTTAACGTTAATGTCACTTTAAATCTGCCTTGCCACTTCAGCCATTGTTGCAATCTGAGAATGTTCAGTGTTGCATAGAAAGTGTAATCAGAACACAATGTGAGCTTATGTTGTGCTGAAATGTGCATTGAAATGTTATGACTCATCCAAAATAACAATCCTGTCAACCTGTAGCATGGCATCACATACTGGCACGTTAAAAATAACAATATTTTCGGCGATCTGAATGAGTTCATGCTGAGTACAAATGAACCACTGCGTACTAACACTCTAGGCATGGTGCTTGCATTACAGTTCCGACTGTGAATAAAAAAGGTTCAAAGCCGGAATGATTCTATTCTAACCCTCACACTGCATGTCAGACCAAAAGTCGATTCATTTTCACACACTGTAATAGATATGAACCAATAAACAAAGCTGTAGCTAACAAACCTGGTTAGAAAAACAAATCCTAAAAGGCTACATAGTGGCATACCCAGGCTGCACGTCCATTATGCTCAACCATATAGAGTGCAAGGACAGAGCGAGTACGAATCCATTTGGGATTTAACCAACCTTGTGTGCCCTTACCATAGATGCTGCTTTGTAGCTGAAAGAGCTAGTAAATAATAAGTAATTGGAAGCAATGGAGACTATTTCTAAACATTTTGTCAGAGTTTTACAATGATTACAATGACTTTGAGAGACATCTTTTAAAGAAATCATTAACTTCAATCATTTAATTATTTAATTTTGCATTTTATTGTATAAACATAAGTATTTGATACAATAGAAAAACATAACTTCATATTTGGTAACTTCATATTTGGTACAGAAACCTTTGTTTGCAATTACAGAATTCAGACAGTTCCTGTACTTCTTGACTAAGTTTGCACCAACTGCAGCAGGTACTTTGGGCCACTCCGCCATATAGATCTTCTCCAGATCTTTCAGGTTTCAGGGTTGTGGCTGGGCAACATTGATTTTAGCTCCCTCCAGAGATTTTCTATTGGGTTCGGGGCTGGAGACTGGCTAGGCCACTCCAGGACCTTGAAACGCTTCTTACGGAGCCACACCTTAGTTGCCCTGGTTGAGTGACTGCAGTTACTCTGTGCATTTAGTCATGTACACGTGATTAAGATGACCTGCTGAAGTTTAAACCAAGCAGCAGAATGGGGAAGAAATGTGATTTAAGTGACTTTCAACATGGCATAGGTTATAGGTGCTAGACAGAATGGTCATGGGACCATTCTGGGATGTTCATGCACAGCCATTTCTAGGGTTAAAAAATGTTTCAAAAAAGAGTAACTATCCAGTGACCTGCAGTTATCTGGGCCCTGTTGATGCCAGAGGTCAGATGGCCTGACTGGTTTGACTGGTTTCCTTTATAACAACCAAGGTATCTCTGAATGCACAGCTTTGAAGCAAGCAATCAAGCAGTCAAGGCTACAATTTGTGCAGACTCACCAAACAGTGCCTGGTCTGATGAGTCTCGTTTGGGTGGTAGGATCAGAAATTTAGCATAAACAACATAAAAGCATGGATCTGTCCTGGCTTGTAACAAAGATTTAGGCTGCTGGTGGTAGTGGAATGGTGTAGGGGATATTTCCTTAGCACAACTGAGCATCATTTAAACACCACAACCTACCAGAGTATTGTCACTGACCATGTTTTTAGCAGATGCCCTTATCCAGAACGACTTACAAATGTGCTTTAAGACATCATTAACATAATCAATCAATTTTTTTGTTTTGTTTTGGGTTTTTTTTGGTTGGTAAACAGAGATAGAGAGAAAAGGTCGGAATAGGTGGGTCTTCAAGTGGCGTTTAAAGATAGCCAGAGACTCAGCTGTTCGAACATTGAGGGGAAGTTCATTCCACCACTTAGGAACCAAAACAGAGAAGAGCACAGTGCACCATAATCTGGCCAGAAGATTTGCATCATGGATGTGCAGCCGATAAATCTTAAGCACCCGTGTGATGCCATGTCACTATGGACAGATATCTCTGAGGAATTGTTGAATGCCATGAATATATGTAGACAAAGCTCAATGCAATCTGCACATAACAGACAGAATGTCCACCTAGCGCGTCCTCAATATATGACACAGAAATCATCACACAGAGAATAAAAAGGGTTTTCCATATGAATTCATGCACATGGTTTCCATTATTCTGTATTTTTGGTTGTGAAAAGAAACGGACAGTAATATTTCAGAATAAGGTAATGGGGATCGACTGTACTGTACGTGTATGATATATATCCTTCTTCAAACATGTCGAAACATAACATCTCTCCTATTCACATTTAGATTCTAAGGGCCTGTCCAATCCAGTAGAGGTGGAGGCGCTCAGAGAACGGGTGTATGCATCGCTGGAGGCCTACTGTAAACAAAAATACCCCGATCAGCCTGGGAGGTATATATATATATATATGCACACGTTTTGTCACATATGTATTTCTCAGCTATACAGGAGACATTTCGGCAGAGAGGGACAATTTAGAGCATTACACATCGATTAGTAAATTTTACTCGTTGTCTTCCAAAAGAAGATTCTAGCTAAAGCAAGAGGAATCTCTGGAGGCCCTTATTTTCAGTTTTTAACGATCATATTCAATATAACAGACCTACACAGGCTCTAAATTAAAATTCCAGCTTTACTGCTTCCTGCACTTTTAAAAGACGACATTAAATAAATGTCCAAAATAACACAACAGTGCGATGCCTGCTGGAACAAGATCCTGTGTTACGCCTGTTTTATATTATTATATCATATTCAGAGCACCTCTTTTCATATATGGCATTTTTTATAATTGGAATGAAACGTAAATTAGCAATATTAATAAACGGAGTTTAATGTAATGATTCATTTGAGTTGTGTGTGTAACCGCCTTTGCAAACACCCAGACAGCTCATTTTGTTGGATGGTGTCTGGAGCATCAGTGTCAGAAGAGCGAAAAAAAGATATTCTGACAATGTCAGTCTTTTTCATTTTTCAAAAAATGTTCGATTTTTTTCAAAACTTATGAGCAGTATATATTCTATTTTAAAGGCTGTTGTATTACGTGTTGCTGTTGTGCTCATATGTACGCCCACATGCCATGCTCAGTGTTTTACAAATGAAGCACTGCAGTGCAGATTTCTGTAGATTTGAATACCCAAGTCTGATTGGCACAGGGTTTTTAGAAGAGCTGCTTTACCATCTTCCTTTGTCCTCTGTATTTTTTTTTTCTCTTTCGACTAGTCGACCTCAGCATCCCATTGCGACAACCCCTACTACGTCCTGGTTTTAATGATCTTTTGAATATCAAAAAGAAGCTTCCTAAGGAGTTGTAGTATCCATATTTGTTCAGACCCATACTATCTATGCTGCTAAAACTCCTGAAGCAAGCCTCGTGGGTCAGCAGTAAGACCCCAATGGTGCTGTGTTTGATCTCTGACAGTCTTCTGTTAGAGGATCATTTAAGCCAGTATTCTGTGTTTTTTACAATTTTTCCCTTTTCCTCCTTAAATCAGGTTTGCTAAACTTCTCCTTCGGCTGCCTGCTCTGCGCTCTATTGGTCTGAAGTGTCTAGAACACCTGTTTTTCTTCAAACTAATCGGAGACACACCAATCGACACTTTCCTAATGGAAATGCTAGAGGCGCCGCACCAAATGACATAATCAAGCCGTGCCTCTAGTGACAATGTTGCTCAGAAACAATGACAATGCAGCCTTACGCACAGATCACCTCAACGGGACGTGACAGGATGCATCTCTGTGACACCTGCTTCATAAACAACCGATAAGCATCGCACCTGCCAGCCCATAAGAGATACGAACTACAAGCTCTGCTTCGGTGCTTCAGTGGAATTTGGAACACGATCACAATCACACAAGGACCATTCACAGAACCATGTACAGAAGATGGATTAAGAGCCGTCGCTGGGATGCTCGAGAGGGAACATGGTCTTATGGATTTGAAACAAGAACTGCTGCAGTTGAATTGATTTCTCGATGAATCTGCCTCATGCAGGCCTACCTCTGCATTCCAGTCTGTCTCCGGTCAAAACAGGCTCATCTCTGTACACATTCATGTCATTGTAAGTGTAGCGGTTTCATAACAGAATGCAAACCTCATGAAAACTGCTTTACCTCCAACACACCCCTCAATGTCACATGACTCCTTTGTCTGTCACCTCATTACTGCTTTTTTGCTGGACTGTACTGTATTTACTAAAATATTCAGTGTTAATGATATGCATTTTTATAATACCTGGAATGAGCTTTATAAGAAACGAACGGTTGTATTTTCAGCACTTAGTGATTTTTTTTGTTTGTTTAACAGTGTTAACCTTATCAGGCTGGCTGGAGGAAAAGCACAGTGTTGTTCAGCTGCATTCAGAAGAGCATATGAATGAGGGCTCTAATAGGAATGAGAAGCAGGTGTACTCACGACCTCAAAGAAAAAGCAGTGACTTGTGTTTAGAGTGTAAAATATTCCGTTGGGTTCATCAATTACTTAGCGTTTTCGAATTTGCCTCAACTGTATACTAAATTTCCAAAGAGTTCCGATGCATGTTTGTGCATTATGATGACACCCAGGAAAACAACATTTTTGCTATGAAATATATGCAATTAGGGCACTCGAGTAGCACACTAGCAATACGCTAGACCAATACCGTTTAGACCCCAAGTTGGATTCCCAGCGGTGCCTTCTGACCAGGTCAGACGAGAGGTCAAAGAGAGGGCTGACGATATCATCTCTTGGCTCTGTGTCCTGCAGTGTACTGGCTCCCAGTCCAGAGGGTAGTCTCAGATAAGTCACACATAAATACACTTACCAATCACTTTATTAGGTACACCTTATTTCTGCATTTACTGTCCAGGTTATCAGTTCCATTTTTCTTAGCACTGCACTGTGGCCGCGCTGTGTTGGTGTATATTGTGCTGGTATGAGTGGCTAAGACACAGCAGTGCTGATGGAGTCTTTAAACACCTTTGCTAATGTTGCTAATGGAGTGAAATTAGTCCAATACCAAAAATGTCCACCCACCAGCATCCTGTGCACTGATGCAGGATTATAGGAGGTGGAGCAAACTGGTAAATGTGCCCAATAAAGTAGACAGTGGGTTAAAACTCCAAAAGCACTGCTGTGCTTGATCCAATCCAATCAGTACAACACATTTACACACCTCTGCCACATCGGTGCCGAGAATGATCCACCACTCAAATAGTATCAGATCTGTGCTGGTCCTGTGGGGGTCCTGACCATTAGAGAACAGAATAAAGGGGACAAACAAAGTATGTAAATAAACAGACGCATTTCAGTCTGTAATTGTAGAATTACAACGTGCATCTGTATGGCGAAACACACAGAGTGTGTAGAAACAAGGGCGTGTAACATACAGTGATTGGTTAGTGTGTATATGTATGTATGTATATAGTGAGGAAAAAAGGGTGAAGCTGCTAGTGAAATTGCTTCTGTGTGGGATTTTTCTTAAATGTAATACAATGTTTTGCTTTCCAAATCATATCAGCATAACAACGACAGCTAGCAAACTGGCATGGGCTAAAATCTGATGACCCATGTTATCCTAGCGGACATAGTGGTTTAGGTCAGGTCACTGTGGAGGAGTCTTGATCATCCATGAGCAAGCATTTGTAATGTAGCTTTGAAGTGAATTTTTGGTCGTTGTCTTCCTCCTTTCCTCGAAACCCCTACAAGCATTTTCACTAGTGCTCTCAGATTCTGCTCGCCACTCTTACTATATTATATGCAGTTAGGTTACGTTCACATTACAGGCCCGAATTAGGGATCAGACACTTGATCCTGATGTGATCTGGATGTCATAAATGTGTTTGTGAAGTGGACAAAGAAGTCCTACATTTGCATGCAACCATAGAACAAAATGGTATCAAACTTAGGTTTGATATAGATATTGAGTGAAACCACGATTTGTACATGAATAGCCAACATCATGATTGATCTACTGTTTTTTAATTCAATTAATTACAAACCAGATTAATTATTTCAAACCAGATTTCCACAGATATGTAATTCTGTTTTCCATGATGCCTTGTGACGAGAAGAAGAACACTCTGTTAGAATTGAAGTGCATTTTCAATGAAGCGTAACTATGCACATTATCATTTGTGTCAGCAGCATGTGAGCTAGTAGCTGGAAAAACAGTGAAAGCTATGCACTGATAATAAACAGCTGGCAACCTGTGAGCTGACCTCCAGAGCAAATGGTTTGCATTTAGGTTTTGTGTTGCTAGTGTTACTTGTTCATGATGCATGTGAATTTTGTACGTAATTTTTATAGATTCTGCTCACTAAGCACAATATAGGAAAAGGCTGTCTGAACTAATGGGATAAATGGGGCCTATGATTATATCCATATTGTTTCATATAGAATACAAATAATCATGCATAAGGCAAATGCAGAAATATAAACCAAAATGAAGCAGTGACGTTTGTAATGTGAACGTAGCCTTTGATTAGAAAATTCAAATGACAGTCTGGCTTCAGGTATAGGGAAGGTTTGAGACGACCTTTGTCTGCCCCCTGGTGTTTCACATGCAGCACTACATGTTTGACAGGACTCTTAACACATTTGACAAGTGTATATTCATGTACAAGTTTCAGACCTCAGGCTTGGAAAAGATTGATATAACTTTTCTACATAGCAATAGACCATATTGTTCCATGACATCTGTATTATATGGACACGTATTTGATAAAAAGGAAACCTCTTTGCGGACTGAGCCAGGCTTAACTAAAACTGTTCTATGAGTTGTGTCAGATGTTCATAATTGGAGTGGTTATTGATCCTCGATACTCACATATTTATCTTAAAAGCAAAGGCTCCTACTCAGGCTCATCTATAAGTGCATCGTTTACAAAAG
Organism: Parotocinclus haroldoi; assembly: GCA_034779995.1. Lineage (NCBI taxonomy): Eukaryota > Metazoa > Chordata > Actinopteri > Siluriformes > Loricariidae > Parotocinclus > Parotocinclus haroldoi. The sequence goes on along the minus strand of JAUZST010080300.1, from coordinate 4,105 downwards.
TGTCAGAGTTTGCTGCCAAATCGGAGACACTTTTATATGTTTTCTGCCCAAAACCTTGCCAATATCAAACTGTCACTGGGCTATAAACACCAGCATAAAGTCATAGGAAGAAAATAATAGATCAGCTTACATTGGTATGAAATACAAACCAAATTCAAAGGTCCGAATCTAGAGTAATCCTGGGTGTTGGACCTCATAGGAGTCAAACAGGGTTCATTAGACCGACATTATTCCCCGTAATAATCCAGGTAATTATTAGGAAATCGTGACGCGAGATGGATGGGTTTGAAGAGAAATATCTATTTTTGTATAAATGTAATTTTATCCTTTTATTCCACTGCAGGTATTTCCTTAATACTATTGAATGTTGCAGACATTATTGGTGTAAATGTTGAACGCCATCAGCAGGATTAAGGGAGGTGTTGTTGAAATATTTCCCCTTTGGTTTTATGGTTTTGTTTTTATTGCATCAGGCTTCACCTGAAAATGGTAGAATATTCTATTTTCTGTCTTATGAAATGAGAACGGATTGATTGTGTTGTCCTATCTTGCAATGTTTATTGTACAAAGGACTATTAAATGCTCATTTGTAAGCAGTGGTGCTCTCATTAGTGATGTACGATTAAACATTTGTGTTAGTCCGCCCGGTCAACGGCCAAGTTTTAAAAATTATAAAAATATATCTGTCCATAGACATTTACTTTACATCTGCATGACAGAAAAGAGAATCAGTCTTGAACGTTTATTTAGTTTTTCTTTTCAATGTTTCAAATTTTCTAAAAGACACATCAGAACCATTTTACAGTACCGTACAGTACTGTACTAAATGTATTCGTATTGGGTTTAATTAATATACTCATTGGCAAATGAGTATAGACAAATGATTTGATATTATAATAAAAAAAATTACGCACCAAGAAGGAATTGTTGGGAAACTTTATATATGGGAATGTAATGGTGATATATGTAAGTGATTATAATATTAAAGCAAAAGGATACGTTTATTGGAGAAAATGGAGGCATGCAGGTTTCGTGTGGTATCCTGCCGCACATTCTGGGCATGTCAAGGCAGTTTTGCATCTGATGGAGAGAACCCCTGCTGCGTGGCGAGCATTATACTACTGAAAAATAGGAATATATGTCGCTTGTATGAATACTAGAGGTGACCAACTGTTGTATGCCTTGGTTATCCAGATGATCACACCAGCAGGTGAGGCAGTGTGTAATTTGACAACAAAGACAGGATTGTAGCACTCACTACAAGGCCACCTTACTCGAGCCCAGTGTTGGATCCCAAACAGAACCTTGATTTATTACTAAAGATGATACAGTTCCAGTAGCAGTCCATGTTTTTTGGTCACAACACCACTGCAAAAGTAGGCAACAGTGGCTGGCTTTCAATAGCAGGACACATCCTGGGCACTGTGACAACAAATTTCCTTTTGCTATGTATTTGGGTGCATCATAGAGGCATTTCTAGCAGGCAACAATCTCTTACCATCTGGTAAATAACCCCAAAATATCTAATGCCTTTTTAGGGGTCGCAGGTAAAGTATTTTTGTGGTAAGAACCAGTGTCTAATCACACCACACCCGTAATCATTTACGTATCTGCCGGAGACAAAACTGCATACTGAGTTTTGCAGCAGTCTGACATTTCAAAGTCGGTACTTTTTATGTTTTGTCAATTACTGTATTTTTGTTCAAATAAAACATTATGTGTAAAGTATATGAACTACTGCATAGCCATGGTAATGTCCAATCAGCATCCTTCCTGTCAATGCCAAGGTTACCCCTGCTGTCACTCCCTCCTTCATCAGCTTCTCTTTATTTATACACCATCCTTGCTATGTTGCTTTGCGAAGTCTCACGGTTAGCTCCTCGTTTTTATGTTCGTTTTGTATTTTAGTTTATTACATGCACTCTCCAGTAGACTTTGGTTTCTGTTCCCGGTCCACGCTTTATCTCGTTTTCTGGACTTTGTTTATGCCATGTACCGATCATGGGACATATTCTGCCTTGTTTTTGCCTGCCATTTTAAATACATTTCTGCCTGTAACTGTACGCTGCGTCTCCGCTACTTCTACCAGGCGTTACAGAAGACTTTGCACGACCAGGAGACAGCGTTTGCAGTACCCACGTTGACCCAAGCCATGCGGCAGCTGAGGGCCGGCTCATTGTTCTGATTTTTGGTGGTTTCCCGTTCATCCCTCGTCCGCCACTGAAGTAGCTTCTCAGTTTACTTTTGTGTTCTCGTTTTTCCCTTTTGCATTGTTTCCTCGTTCTTAGTTCGGTTTTCATTTCCATGCCTTGGTTATTTTGCTTTTTTTTTGCTCTCGCGTTGTCTAGGTGTTTAGCACTCGCCTCGTCCCTGCTCCCCGGCTATTAGAGGCTGTTCACGTTTCTCGGCTGTCGGAAGCCGTTTTCGCTCCTCGCTAGTTTGAGGCCATTTTTTTCCTTTCGTCTCGCACACCATTTGCAAGTTTTCCTGTCTCGCACTTCGTTTTTTGATTTCCCCGGCTCGCACACCGTTTTTTGGTTTTCCCAGCTCACCGTTGGCGGATTTTCCCAGCTCGCACGCCATCCTGGCCCTTCGACCCGCTCGTCGTTCTGGTTCCTTGGCCCGCTCACTGTTTCTGTTCTTATTTTCCTTTGTTTCTTTTGATTTTGATGCAGGCACCTTACTTTGACTGGAAATTTTCGGATCCCAGGCCATTTTGGGTACTTTCTACTCTCGGCTCTCAAGCTGTTGGTGTGGACCCTCAGCTCCCCAGCCGGTTGGTATGTCTTTCTTTCTTTTTCCCTTAAAGGAAAGCCACAAGAATCAAATGCTGGACTGTGATGCTGACTTGGACCTGGATGACCTCTCGTGATCATCTTCGAGGTGCTTGGTGTCGGACACCCACGGGCGTTTCATTACCGCTCCTATCACGCTAGCACCTGCGTAAGAAATCTGATCACGCACGTATTACACGCACCTGGGACTAATCGGCTTCTCATTATTTATACCCCGTCCTTGCTATGTTGCTTTGTGAAGTCTCACGGCTCCTCGTAACCTTGCTCCCTGTTTTTATGTTCACTTTGTATTTTAGTTTAATATAAACCAGATTGTGAATAAAAACTGAATGCAATGATGTGGAGGTGCCAACATCTAATATTTTATTCAGAATAGAACACAAATCACAGATCAAAAGCTTAAACTGAGAGAATGTATCATTTTAAGGGAAAAATATGTTGTTTCCAAATTTCATGGCGTCAAAAAAAAGTTGGGACAGGGTAATTTTTACCACTGTCTGTCATCCCCCCTTCTTCTTACAACACTCAACAGACATCTGGGGACAGAGGAGACCAGTTTCTAAAGTTTAGAAATAGGAATGCTCTCCCATTCATGTTTAATACAGGCCTCAAACTGTTCAATCGTCTTAAGCCTTCTTTGTCGCACCTTCCTCTTTATGATGCGCCAAATGTTCTCTATAGGTGAAAGATCTGGACAGCAGGCTGGCCATTTCAGTACACTCCATTTTAAATGACCCCTGGCCCAGTGCAAACGTCTGAGCTTGTGGAGTTTGCTTAGAAACGGCTTCCTCTTTGCACTGTAGAGTTTCAGCTGGCATGGCGGATGGCACGGTGGATTGTGTTCACTGACAATGCTTTCTAGAAGTATTTCTGTGTCACGACCGGTAAAGTGTCGGAGGCAAACGCGATGTGCGGGACAACCAGGTTTATTGAAACTAAATAAACGGAACTTAAAGCAGAACTAAACATAACAAAACAGCAGGCGGGTAGGATCAAGGACTGGAAACAACAATGAAAGATCCTACCTCACCTGTGTCAAAAACAAAACAAAACCAGCGATTGTTCCAGATTCTCTGAAACTTTTGATGATGTTACGCACGGTTGATGATGATAACTTAAAAGTCTTTGCTGTTTCACGCTGGGTAACACCATTCTGGTATTGTTGCATCTTTCTGCACAACAATGGTGGAATTGGTGATCCTCTTACCATCTTTACACTGACACTGATACACCGACACTCTGAGAAGCTCTTTTTATACCCAATCATGTTGTCAATTGACCTAATTAGTGTTAATTGGTCTTCCAGCTGT
>JAUZST010080289.1:0-20652 GCA_034779995.1 Parotocinclus haroldoi | reverse complement strand
TAAAAGGCCAATCCCAAGTTGAGCAAGCCTAGGGCGACAGTGGAAAGGAAAAACTCCCTAAAAATGGTAGGAAGAAAACTCGGGAGGACCAAGACTCAACAGGGAACCCGCCCTCCATGGGCGGCCTAGATGTTAATTAAATAAATACTAAATATATATTCAATTATAGCAAAATTAGTTCAAAATAAATAATAAAATAAACAATTATTTATCAAACTTAAATAAAATTTCAATTAGTAATAGAAGATTAACATTTCAATAAGGACTGCAATCCAGACGGGTAAAACTTTCCCACCATTCTAATGGCTGAAGTGCAAGTACGAACTGACTGTTTGCAGGGGGCGTGAACAATCTGTGACAGTTCCACTGTCAGTTAAAAACTTTACATAAAGAACACCTTACATAAGAAATACTTCGCTAGGTATTGAGACGGACCCGATGAGTACTCGTTAAATGCGGTGGCACACTGATAAAAATCTTGTATCACTCAAGTGCGACTAAATAAATAACCCATTTGCCTTTCCTTAAAAGAAGACACAAACGCAATTAAACCACTCGCACTGCAGAACCCTGTAATAGCTGCTTCTGCTTTCACTGACACAGCACGGCATTGATCCTCATGTTGAACACAATGGCAACTACAGACTCCGAAGGTGTTTGAAAGCTGAGAAGCAAGCCGAGCTATTTCATACCGGCATGAACGAAGCAATAAAACACACAATAGTCAGAAACAAGCCTGTGTAAAGTTTTGTATTGCTATAATGTGTCTACAGTGGATTTATTTGTGCTTTGTATTCTGACAATTTTTGTTTTGTATTCCGTGATGACTGTCTCGTATTTCTTGGGGGGGAAAAAAAAATCAGTTTTGTTTTGGCTATTTTCATCCCAACATTAAACTTGAAATACCAGTACATCACATCCCTTGCAGCCTATAGAACCTGTCCTGGTCAAACTGATGAAAAGATTTAGAGTTGCTGGTCTAGAAGTACACTCCCTTCAGTGAGAAAGTCACTGTGTACAGTGTAAACAAACCGTAAGAGTGCATGTACCACTGTACTGGAGAGCATGACACTGCAAGATTTCACAATGGATTACAATACTACTGCTTACTTTAACCCGATCACTGAAATAAAAAATAAATAAATAAAAAAAAGTCATGCGAAAAGCTCAAAAAAGCTCAAAAACATTTATACGAACTATAATATGTAACTAATGCCGAAACCTCTAATGTAAAAAGAAGGCTGAGGAACAGTAACTAGTAACAAGCTGGATTTGCATAGTTAAATCAGTGAGCCAGCTTTAAAAACCTTGTTGTAAATCAAAAGCCAGAGGCCAGTCTGATTATGTCCTGTGACACGCTTCAGTATGTCCCGGAGACATGCGTGGGCAACACTCACTCAGCAATACTTACAGTAAGCCAATACACAACTGACTTTACCATTTTGCATTCGCACCACTGATCCAGAACCTTTTCATCATTATCAAGTTAGTAAAGTCAGCACAACAAAACAATAGTATTGCTCTCTATCTAGTAGGGCTGCGATGTTGGTTTCCTTTTAACACACTTGTTGGTACAACAGATATTGACACAATTATACATGTATAGTGTCTATTTAAATCACTTAAAGTGGTACAAACAAGAACGTTATTTCGGTTATGAACAGTTATTTTGTTTCTTGTACTATGCTTCGTATTTGTCCGGAAATACACAGGCCCATAAACTCTTTATAGCTACTCGCAATACCCTAGAAGCATAGCAAATATTTCAACACCTCATCATTACTTTCAACGAACTCTATTTGTTTACTAGCAGGATGTTTATGTTATAAGGGCATACTCTGACATTTAAGCTTGCAGGTAGGCTAAATTGCGCTTTCCTGGGTAACTTCAAGTACAAACTCGTGCCTAAGAGTTAATAACGTTGCATGCTACAAGGCTTTTACAGTTGGCTCAGACCGAGTCATTTCACACTCATCCAAACTCAGCCAAAAATGGACTTGAGGGTATTAATCAAGACTACATACTGAGCAGTACTGAACAATTAGAAGAAATCTCTTGCCAGTTGTGGGCAACCCGATTAAAACTGCGTGTATACACAAATGAGAGCCTGGGCTCTGGTCCAGCAAATGATGTAGGACATTTCAGTCATTTCCCACGTTAACCAGCTTAAGGTCTCAAAAAAATGCAAGTTAACGCATTACAGATATTCACCGTTTAACAACTGCATTGCAATCTGTGAAACACTGACCAAAAAGGGAGGTTGACTGGACATTATCTATTTGTTACTGTAATGCAAATATAAAGCGCAAACAAACTGCATGCAATCTACATAAATGCACCAGAGATCCTGCTGACTGGAACTCTACCATGCATCCAAACGCTAACCTGTTTTAAAAAGAGCTCAATTTCAACTGTAAGTTAGGGCTCGATGCCGATGTACTTCTGAAGAGAGCGATTTAATGCATTGCTTACATGGCTATGGTGCATGATGCCGGTCTTGTTTCTGCCTCCCACTTCCTTTAAAAAGCATCATTACTCTCCATTAATTAACAGCACCTTTGAGCTGGGAGTAAAACTCTTGTTAGTTTGGGTAGACCCTTGGGGACTGAGGGAAAGAAAAATCAGTGAAAGATAGCCTTTGTTATACTAGAATCAATTGTGCTTGTCAGATTTAAGAGGTGGGGGGCAATCAGGGAGACTTAATATGCCTTGCTTGAGACTTCCTCAGAGGCCGTTTCATCACAGAACCAGTTCAAATGTGAAGAAAGAAGCACTGAAAGGAGGATCATGACTTTAGCATTCTGGAGGCACAGCATCCAAACAGCATGCAGTAAACAGTCATGCTTAGTATGCCATCAGTGGAACTACAGCCTTCATCATCCCCTGTGTAGTATATTCAAAAATATTCAAAAACGCAGACTGATTTGTTATAAATTACTACACTGTAGTACAACAATAACCTTTTTGGGCCTGAATCCAAAAATATTTACGCAATAATTCAGTGGAGACACCTAGTGAATAACAAATAAGATGAACTAGATGATTTAATAACTAAAGTATTAGTAAGTATGTATTATGTTGTAAAGATGCTTTGAGACAATACACAATTGTAAGAAGTGCTATATAAATAAATTTGACTTTGGGTAACAGTGGAAGAAACCCCATATTGTAGACAGCAGCATGTGCAGATAGTTGGTTATAAATGATCAACCAGTTCAGACAATCACAGTGTCCAAAATACCAGACGTAGGCAGTACATACTGAACAGCTTTTAGTATGCAAGTGTGCCCGGTATGCACAGAACCTTGCACTACTGCTTTTGTGCACTGTTCAGTATAGAAGTATGAGGCTCGAATGCAGCCCATGTTTTATCTCTTGCTTGTAAGTGCAATTTCTAAGTGTTAATTGACTGACTGTGACATCCAGCCCTGCCCTCGATTGGTCCACTAAAGATAGTCCACCGACCATAAAGCAGCGTCCTGTGAGCACTTCAAGAGGATTCGAGAATGGCTTGCACAAACTGCAAACACAGATGAGCTACTGTCTCTGACTACATCTACACAGTGGAGCATATGATGGATGTGTCTAAGAGAGTGCACACTTGAACACAGTTTAAAAATCACATCGGTGTCACTGCAATGCTCAATGATCTAAAGGTACAAAGTATGTAGAGAAACAGATGGACTGTGGTGTGTATTTGTAGAACCACTAAGTGTATCTGTACAGCATGGTGTCCCGGGGGTTAGCGCCACTGCCTCAGAGCAAGAAGGTCCTGGGTTCAGTTCCAGGGTCTTTTCTGTGTGGAGTCCCCAGTATTAGTTCCCCCAATCGTGACTCCATTCTCAGAATCATCCTTACCCCACAAGGTGATATCGTGCCTCAGGTCGAAGAAGATTGACGGTTATCCGTGTTTCTTCCATTTTCAAATAATTCTAACAGCTGTTGTCTATTCTCCTGTAGCTCATCCCAGTCTTGTACAGGTCTACAATTGTGTCCCTGGTGTCAGACAGCCATTTGATCTGGGGTATGGTGGAGAGGTTGGACTATGATTGATTTTTGAGATTCTACCTTTCATAGTTGAAGTGTACTTACACTAAAAATTACAGTCCTCTCCATTCTTTGTTGGCAGGAAAACCAGCAAGTCCAGCAGCCTCACTGTATTGGTCTAAGATTCCTATTTCACTAGAGTTAGCATAGTTGACAGAGATTAGAATCAAAAGACTGACTGCATGCATAGCAGAATAAGTGTCCTGGGTCAGGATGGGATGGCAGTCTATCGTAGGAGTTATTTTTTCAGGGCCAGAGGATGATTCCTTGACCATCTTCCCCTCATTCAGACACAGCCATCCAGTCGAAAGGGAACCTGGGTTCCTGAGACAGTGGGTTAGCATAACGGATTATTTGCACCCAACCATTATAAATGGAGAGGGGAAAGAAAGCCAATATCCCAGTTTGTGTTCAGAGCTTGTAGATCAACCAAACAGATATGCAGTTGGATTAAACCAGCACTAGGGGGTTCTGTGAGCAGCTACTCTAAGCAACCTCAGTTCACTTATAAGAACAATGACCAGACTTGTGATCAAAGATGATTTTTTTTTTAATTCATGATCATTACAGTCACTTTCATTGTTTAGAAGCTTTCATTGTTCCGTCACAAGGTCGACAAGAAAGAGACAGAGCAACAGTCATATACCGTACATGCAGTAATGAGCTGCAATTTATTTTTTTCTTTCAGATAGAATGTAAATAAAACAAAGCAAACACTGTAGTTGCAAAGCCATTACCAAAAAAGCAAACCTGTTCCATAGTCCACTAACCAGCACTTCAACAATCAGAAAGATTAAAGTCATGAAGTCATAAACCATAAGGTATTTATAAAAGGCAGAGGAGTGCAGCATCGAGACGTTAGCGGGTGTGGGGAGACAGTGAACGCAGGGCAGCTGCTCTTAACAGATGGGAACACAGGGGCCACCTGTTTGAGAACCACACTCAAGATGCAGAACAAGCCAAAAGGAGTAATAAGGGGAGGAGGGGGTACAGGTCTCCTACAGACTGAAGGAAGACCAAAGAGAAAGGCTGTAGGTGCCATTATTGTGTGGAATTACATTGTTAAGGAAGATACACGAACACCACCACTGCTCTGCCAGTTTTATCAATCTCTCATTCACAGTCTATTCCACTTCTTTTTATTGTATTTTTTTGCTTACACAAGACAAATTGACACACCCAAAGACCAGGACAAAGCCTGAATGCAGACAGTTTCACCAGGGGGCATTTTGTAAGCACCTAAAAACACTCAGACAAAAAAAGCCACTGAAATCCATCTCGTGTGTTTTTTTCTTTAAAAAGGTAGGTATGCTAAGTGACTGATAGTAAAAGAAAATTTAGTTGTTTTTAAAAGCCCACATCAGCATGGAATAGCTGGGTCATGGCAATTCTTCAGCAGTAACAAGACGACAAGGTGAATCCATGAATCAATGGATGAATAGCAAAGCAGGTATGCAGTGCGATCTGTAACCATGCCAAAGCACACATCAGCTTCCTCCATAAAAGTCTTATTATATGTGCATCCAGGGGGATTGTTTTCATCTAATCTTTAAAGGGGGAGACACAGACCCACCACAATAGATGACGTAATAACATGAGAGCGAATAAGAAAAATTTGCGGCTGCAAAGCAGAGATTTATGGGAGGATTTTGGGGATCCCTGAGAGAATGTATGCGTTTATCAAAGGTCAGGAAATCCAAAAAGTTGTGTTGACAAGAGCAAAACCAGCGGGAGGTGAACACGCCCACCCCTTTCTTGATTTTGGTCAAGTGAAGTCTGTCAAGAGAAGGCGTCAGATCACACTGGATAAGTTCTTCAAACTTTGGCTGGAATTTAATAAGAACTTGTTTACAGCATTATGCTTCGCATGCTGAGAAAAACTTGTTTGCAAATTTGTTCATTGAAAAATAAAGTTCATAAGAAACAGTAATTCTTGTTTGTACGTTCATTATACATGTATATCACACAAAGGTTTAATAAACATTTAATATGTTACAATTATAGCACGTCCTGTCTTGTAACAAAGAGCATGTTTGTTTAATTGGTTATTAGAACCAAAACGATTGCATCCCGATATGGTCCCATTTACCAGATTCAACTGTATATACATAAGGTGTGTGTATACTTAATACTTTCATTCTAACCCAACAGGGCCGAGAAAAAACAAACAAAAAAAAATACGTGGATGCTGGGAGCAGGAGTTTTACTGCCACCCACCCCAAAAATGGACCAATGAGCACAAACGAAAGGATGTGACAAACATCAGACTTTAATAATAAATGATAACATTCTTCATTTCCTTGAGCATATATTGTGATTGTGTTTCCCTAAAGTTATAGCCATTTTTCGAGTGTAGAATTTAATTCCAGTGTTTAGAAATGGAAAAAAAGCACCAGGTCTAAGGAAATTACAACAACAAAACAATAGCATTAATTAAATTAAGTGGACCTGGCAAACATTAATATTCCAACAGCCACATATATTTGGACTCTGCATGCATGCACAGACTGAGAAAACTAAATTAAATCTGAAATTCTCACAATGCTCAGACCTTTAACAGATTTCTTAAACTGGTTTCTAGAAAAGAGCAGAGCATGCCGATTATGACCAGAGTATTGTGTGCATGTAAACAGACTCAGTGTTGGATGTTTGAGCAAACCCCTTAAGCCACAATTGCTTGGATTGCTCGGTAGTTTCTTCATGCTCTAAATGAGACTAAGGCACAGCTCAGAAAAGTCAAAATGGTGTGTTACACAATCTTATCTGCTTCATTTTATGCTTTTACACCACTCAAAACAAAGGTTTCTTTTTTCTGCATGGTCCAAGATGATCTTTAGTGTCAGAAAAGTGTTAGGAGGACGGAAATTAAGATGCCTGATTTATTGGTAACTGATAAGCACACTATAAATCTCACACTCGTCTCAGCAGTCTCACAGTTTGCTAACTGTAAAAGAATTGTTTGACTGGGTTTATGACTTCTATTTGAGTGGTAAGAAAACATAATTTTACGCAAGAGATGTGCTTCAGGTTTTTGCTTATGCACCCTCATCAGGCAAAGCAAAACACTGCAGGCAGGTGATAGCAGCAACTGATTTCGTCTTCAAAGGTTGATCGAAGAAAATTACAACTACTCAAAAAGATGCTGTCTTAACCTATAATAAATAGTCCATTGACGTGGAACTAATTAGTTTTAAGTCTATAAAGCGATGACACCCAAACATGTCAGCAGACTGATTTCGGATATTGTCACATGGAAGGAACAGCTGGGATGGATCAGTAGCAGCTAGGGTGGCTGCTCAGTTTAGCTGAATGAGCCGGCTGCTCAGTTAGCACATGCTGGAATAAAACCAAGCCAGGGCAAAGCACCAGTAGAGACTACGGGATCAAGCCAAAGTCTTTCAGTAAAGAACTGAAGGCAAGAACTGTGTGGCATAGGATGATAGATTCCAAAATTAGGCACTCAGGCTTTTTCATGGATTTTAATATAAAACGTTTTTTTGTTTTTTTTAAATGGTGTGCCCACAAGACAACAGCAAGCTCACCATTTGCAGTGTATTTTCATAATCATTCAAAATCCACAGCAGAACCATATTGGACCATATAATAACCATATGTTGTGTTAACTGAACTCTTACATTTTGGAAATAGCATGAATCTTTTCCAGAGGTATAAATGGACTTCAGGGATGGCTGAACCCATATAGCCAAGTCTATGTGACAATCCCCACCTTTATAGGCGTCTCCCATGCCAAACTGTGACACAGTAAAAATCTAAACTTCCCTAGCATCTAGTGAAGTCAGATTGCGTATATAGTGTTTAAACAATGGAGCATTGTCTCTAAGCAGCTTTACATAATTCGATTATCTGTCTAACACCAATATTGTAGTGACAGTTCATGACACCCAGCTCTAGTTCCTGATGTAAGACTCGGTAATTTCTATCATGAGGAAATAAATTTCATTTCAGTGTTTTTTTTAAGGGGGTGGGCACAATAACCTGATAAACTTGGTGTGCCCTTAAGGAACTGGTCTAAGGTGCTACCAACCAAAAGTTGCAGCACATGTACATATAGGCTTCAGATTTTAATATGTTCAAACAGTAATACCACGAATACCTGAAAACGAGTGTTATACAACGAGTATGTTGTTATCTCGCCTAACAGAATCCTAACTGAAACATCATAAAGCTGGTTTTAATATGAATTCGCACTGTAGTCATTATGTGGTACTTGTCTAAGCGTATAACTTTACAAGAACATTTAAGTTTTAAAGTAATAATAAAAGCAGAGGAAATGCTTCAGTGAAACAAGGGACAATTACTTCAGAAATAACTGTTCATCAGATGTAACAGTATAAGAATGTTTTCAGAAGCGATTCTTCTTCAAACTGCGCAATGTTTTTTTTCTTCTACACAGAGATGCACATGGTGGCATATTGATCAACCTTATACAGCATAACACAAACGGGTAGAAATGTGGTCTTGTGATCAAAAATCCACACAAACGCATTTAGAAAAATATTCGTGTGACATTTCACTGTAGTTCTAGGGCATGTTCACACTTGGCACGTCTGATTCGATGAAAACATCCCTACTGTGATCGGTCCATCAGTGCAGTTCGGTTCAGTAATTCTGATCTGGCTGTTGAGACAGAGTGACATCACCACATATTGGGTATGTACTGAATGTCAGTGCCTCATGAAAATGGTCTAATTCAGAGAAGGAGAGGTGGACAAGACGCGTCTGGGATCAGAAAAACTGGCAGCAGAAAAACTGTGGTTAATTAGTAAAAGTTTCATTTGCATCATCTTTATGATCACAGTCACACGCAGAGAAAATTTGTACAATACAAGAGAAGAGAAGGCAAGACAGCGGGTAGTGTGAAGTACCAACTGAAGTCTAAATGCGCAGATTAAGCCGATATATTCAGATTAGCTTGACTGCAGTAAGTGTGGAACCTACACCTCGGCATAGTAATGCACGTACTGAAGCCGGTCTTATATTATATTTACACCTAGTAAAAAATATCAATTCTTTTTCCACCCATTTTTTCAGCATCATACTGACAGCCGCACAGTGTTTGTTTGCTTGTGTTTATGCCATTCCAGCTCAATTTTTGGGCTATGTTCATGGTGTTTTAGATGCGTTTTATGCGCAGGTTTAAAGTAACGGTTATTGTGTTATATTAGGTTTTTAATCTGGAGGTGATTCAGAAAGTTCAGGACTTTTGGTGGAATATTGCAGAGGGCTTGGCATTCTATTGGTACGTGTTTTATTGTCAGTAGTGATCCACAGTTTTTGGCAGGATGATACCCAAAGGAGGTGTCTCTGTGTCATGGCTGAATGTCCTGCACGGCATCTTATCACCATTTGCTCATGTCTCTGAGAGACTAGTGAGTGGAGGTCCTGTTGAGCTGAGGCTTAATTTCATATAGTTTAGTTGTTGTGTTGCTGGACAGAGTAAAGATACAATATTTGTTAGGGAAGATCCAATCAGGTTTTATTCCGATACGATCACAGAGTACCGAGCACTCCTAATCACAGATCCTGATCATATGTATATGTAATGGCTGTAAATTTTTGAGGAGTGTATTGGATGTAGTTATGATGAGTGCTACTAGCTATGTGATCTGGAAAAAGGAAAATCTTAATCTTAGCCTTAATTTAGACAAAAACAAAAAAAAGATTTTTTTATACTCTGCACAGAGCTTTTAAAACTCTTATTTAAATTACGTCTTAAATTCTTTGTGTTGAAACATTTTTAAATGCTCCCCCCCACCCCACAAGGTATTTGTAAACTTACATCACTCTCACAGACCGTGTAGAAGTTACACAGGAAGGGGGGGGGGGGGGGGGTAACAAAAGGCATTGATCTGTATACGCCGATCACACTTTCACAGAAAAAGTATTGGTGGCCGATCGTTTATGTATCTGTACTGTTTGTCTTCTTTGATCTTACTTACTATTACCACTACCACTCTTTGATAAAGCGAAAAGTTTCTGAATCCGGTTACTCGATTCAATTATCAGTTGAATATTTAGTTACTAAAATAATCGATAGCTGCTGCCCTACACATCTGTGTCACACGTGACAACGACGGCAACCTTTAGCTGTTGTGCAAACACGGTCAGGGTATTAGCCAAAGGAAATGGCTAGAATCGTATACAGTTTTGACTTATGTTATCCAAATCTCTTAAATTGGCTTACACTACAAAGCTGCGTTACATTACATATCACTGAAAGCTTGGAAATGTTTAGCTTAAGTTTCCTCTTCTCCAGCTGTAACATTAATGAAGTTATCAGACACAAGCCATCTACGGTACGCATTACATCAGTTACAACCATTGGAAGACCGGCTAACAGATGGTGCTAACACTCAGGATATACAATATATTTCACAACTGTTGATGGTAGACTTCTAACACTGCATGGCACACAAACAATTACGTAGGAAGGTTAAAAAAAAAAAAAAGTGCTTTTGGGAAAAGGGTGAAATCTGTTAAAGGTCTACAAATCATTAAAATTGCGTTCCTGTAATAAAAAGTCTAAAAATAGTCGACATGACCATTCCTAGCAACGTGCGTGAGCGCCGAAACGTATCCGCGCACAGCGAATTTGTGTGTTGTAAATGTGGGATGACATAACGCATCAACCACCGTTACATGCACGGCCGTATTTGCCGCCTGCAAAAGAGCAAAGAGAACCTTGCCAGTGTGCTTAACGGTGTACACTGACAGTCTGAACTAACAGCTCATCCTTGACGCAAAAGCTTTTAAAATACAGAGAAGGCAGCAGCCATAGTAAACTTAGAAAAAAAATATGACAGTTTTGTTTCAGCTTCAATGGAAGACTCTGTATGACCCGAAATGAGTCCATAATGAGCTCCTCATGCCAGCCCATAAAGAATACATACTAAGTGAACTACTCTGCAATAAGCTGTCCAAAGCAGCAACAGTTCTAAAGGCAGCCATGCAAGAACCGGTACCTCGTTGTATATTAAGGGTATGCAATATGCTTGACCTATGATCATATTGGAATTATTGTGTGTGTATGTGCAAGCTGACATGATCAAGGACAAATAACCAAAAACATGCTTAAACAAAGATCTGTCTCATGAAGCCAGGTTGTATTAGAGTCGTTCAATAAGTAATGCCCCACATTTTTTTGGAAAAAGGCATTAATATATAGACAAACGTCCTTTTTAGGGGTTTCAAATGTGATGTTTGTTCTGCACGCCTGTCAAGTTTCGAACAATTCCGGCAGATCGTCTACA
The DNA here is from genome assembly GCA_034779995.1 of Parotocinclus haroldoi. Lineage (NCBI taxonomy): Eukaryota > Metazoa > Chordata > Actinopteri > Siluriformes > Loricariidae > Parotocinclus > Parotocinclus haroldoi. Next base: position 9,334 of record JAUZST010080289.1, on the reverse strand, counting down.
TAAGACTCTCGTTACAAGCAGCGCGCTGTTATTGAATTTTTGTTTGCGGAAAAGAAACCACGGTGAACATCCATAAACATTTGTGTGCAGTGTATGATGATGATGATGCGGTTGCTAGGAGTACTGCGATGGGTAAAGAAAGTTAAAGCGTCAGGAAATGCAGCTCCATGATCAGCCACTGCTCCAGACAGTCCCGACAAGGAAGACGTGCTCTCACACAACATTGGCCTAAGGCCGTAGAACATGATGGAAACTATGTAGAAAAATAGCACCTGTACAAGAAATGTTGATTTATATTGTCACCAAATTCTGACTCTTAAGAGTAAACAGGTTCTGATAAAAAAAGTGTGTAGGATTACTTACTGAACGACCTCATATACTACAGAGCATGCCCATGCAGTGTGTGAGTAAAGGTTACACGCACAAAAAACAAAAAGGAAACGGGTTAAACTGCACCAGGAGAGAAAACGCCAACACCACCAGCCTTGTAGTCTGTGTCATTTAGATTGAATCTAACGCATGGAAGTGGTTTGGTTCTAAAAAGATGGTGGTGCCCAAAAGATGACAATCTGCAAACTATGGGATTTTGTTAGCGACAGCTCAGCAGTTGACTTCTGACAAACTTCAGGAGTCAGCTGTCCGCAACAGACCTAAACAAGCCAAGATACCGGCATAAAAACACTCCGCAATCCATGGTGGTATTGTTCTGAATAAAGCGACAAAGAAAGCAACAGTTGGCAAGACATGACATGCGCTGTCACCAGTTGCGTCATAAGAGAAACCGTGCCAATTCAGGGAGAGATGGGTTCAACAACTTTTGAAGAATATGCACTGCCAAAGATGATCGTGCACAACTCTTTCAATCTTGCACATGCAAGTGCAGATTTTCCGTCCTGCAGATTTTTTTCAGTTATTTATTTTAAGAGCAATTGTTTAATAGCCGCAACTTCCTTTTCACACCTGGAACTGATGAGTCATGGCTGGTTGATTCTTACTTGGTGTTGAATAAGAGTTTCTTTTGTAGGTGCAGATCGAAGTCCAGAAGCAATAAGGCAACGCTGTAAGGGTTGCTGACCTTGTGCTTGCAACTGAACGACCACGAATGAGCACTAGCAATCACTTCATCAGCCCCTTTTTTCAATCCTGTAATTTTCTTGCCCATCAATGCCCACCAATTTGGTTAAACCAAAACACAGCAACTGCTCCCAGAAGGAGAGTACATGATCAGGCAGCTTTACTTTCCTCAGTTCAACTAAAAAAAATGGGATTTACTGAACACGGGGGAAATTAAATGCACCTACACACAAGGCAGTAAAACCAATCCCCTGTCACAACATTTAACCATGAAATATGTCTGCTGCACTTATGCCAGGACTCCCGAGTGTGACCAGTCACATTTACGGCCACTACTTAAAAAAAAAAATTAAGTTTACAATGACAGACTGTGGCAAGAATTAAAATCGCAGCTTGCTCTTGGTTTAAAAACACGAGATTACATCCATTAGTGCATTCATGAAAACTGGCTAATAAGACTAAATGCTATTAACGCCAATAACTAACAACTAGGCACAGTGGTTAAGGGACTAAAAAAAATGACCAGAAGGATGAGTTAAATTCCTGTGTAACAACTGTGACCCCTTAATTAAAATCGTTGACTGACAATTGCTTGAATTGTACCTCAAAGCTGTAATCACAAGCTGTCTGTCCGTCCGTCCCCCCTCACCCCACACGCGCGCACACACGCGCGCACACGCGCGCACCAGCAAAACCTGGGTCAGGTGGCCTGGGTCCATTCCGTGTGGAGTCTGTCTCCCCGTGTCTGCGTTGGTTTACTCCTGGTACTCCATTTTCCTCAATCCAGCATTGATCGATTGAGATTGAATGAACATTACATGGTACATACCTGCATATGTATTGTTTTTCTACACCATTTTCGTTGGCAGATTACCTGCAATTACCTGTACAACAATATGTATACGGCACAACTTGATTAAATTAAATGAACCATTGGTCACGGGGTTACAGGGAATTAGTGACCAATTGGTCACACATGGCACGATTCAGTCGACCAACTTTAAACAGGATGCCAATCCATCGCAGGACTCAGTGACTCGGGTATACAGCGACTACAGATTGCACAACAGATTTGGGGCATACAGTCAGACATTTTGCCAGGGCTACACCCTTTGTGACACTATGGTGTTAATTCAGCAAGCCAAGTGAAATACTAACTTGACTAGAGGAAGCCAGAGTAAACTCCATCCATGCAGATGTGAGGGTCATTAACCACACCTGACCTGTGAGCCTAAGAGACATTGAAGCCTGGCAAATGGACACAGGCACTGTTTTCCACCCATCCAAAGGCAGCACTAGTTTTCGTGTGTAAAACCACAAAGCTGGAAGGCCTTCCCTCGCTTACCAAAGTATTAATAAGTGAGCCTCAATGAATCCTAGCTGAGGAAAGAAATGAGAAAGAATACACACTAACCATGCAGTTTATTAGGTACTAGAGAGGTTTTTTAACTAACTCCAATTCCAAATTCAGCCAGCCTACAGAACTTTAAACACTGGTCAGCCACACACTGGTTTGTTGATGAGAACGGTGTTAGTTTGTTAATGATGAGGAAGTGATCAAGATTAGCTGTTATGAGTTCTACTTGGTCAACTAAAAAAAAATAAATCTCTGTATAGCACACTACTAAAAAGGGAGTAGGCATTTAACAGTCATTTCTTCAGTGCTGAAACTTTTCAGAGCATGCTGTTTACAGTGCATCCAAAACAAAAACAAACCACTGAGGAACAACTCGGGGGAAAAAAACGCATAAAAGAACACATTTTGTTAAACGAGTGTCAGGGCTATTATACTATCCCGTTAAGTGTTAAAACTTTCCCATACACAGGGCGATATTAAAAATGTGTCAGAGTTACAAATGCTATGCAGACGGTAGCATTACACTTTTTACGGTATCTAAAACAATTGCGCATCATTTGCATTGTTTTCTTGGGAGAATTCGCTTTATATTTACATTAGAAAGCCTGTGGCTATGGTAACGTCCAGTCAACGTCCTATTTCACAGAACGTAATGCGGTCATTAAACATTGTCTGAAGTGCATAAACATTGAACAACAAACTGGATTTTCTGTGCGTTATTCAAAAAGGCATTTAAACAAACTGGAAGCTCAAAGCAACACAGACGGAACCAGCTAAAGCTGCACCGATCAACTGGTCGCACTCGGCCGGTCCATCTCATTTAGCTGATTCAGTGCTGGTCATAACAATCCCTTTCCCCTGGCTAGTCTTTCATCAAACGTACTTATGTGCCAAGGAGTTTTTTTTTTCGTGCTCACATACTGTACCCCCCACCCCCACCCCCCAGGAGGACAGTATGTGGACGGAGCTTTTTTGAATCTCCAAACTTTCCCGATGTTTACCCTATTCTAGTTTTTCTCAGTTATGTCTTCCTGTCTTGTCTCTCCAACCACCACCCCCCTTTTGTTATACTGCATGTTCGGACAGGTCAATGGTTCCAAATTCACTGCACATTGTACATCCTACAATGTATATGTGACAATAATCTTGACTTGATGAGATGGTTCGGTTGTTCCTTCTAAACAAGCACACACACACACACACACACACAAAAGACTAAAGATTTATGAACAGTAGGCCAAACTTTCATTGTCTCATATACCCCAATATTCTCTGGTAAAACGGAACACAGCAAAAATCCACAATAGTAATAATACTATTAAAAGCTAAAGACAATTTACATAGACCAAGCGTCCTGACTCACATCTTTGGAATGTTAAGATGAAACCAGACAATAATACAGAAATGTAGAAACCATGTCAACACAAATTCCATAAATAGGCACTTTGACTGCCGTGGAAAACATTGTTTTCATGAATTTGTGATGTTTTCTTGAGGTTTAAAACAAATGACAACAGCATGTGTTTTGCATCACTTTCAGCCTTTACTGATCATTGTGTTCAGAAGCCCCTTGTGTATATATATGTGTGTGTGTGCGCGCTCGTGTGTGTAGGTGGTGGGTGGGGTTGTTACTTGGACAATTTCAGAATAGAAATACTTATGTGAAACAGAAAAGTATAGAATAAATCCTCATACAGGGTGTCATTTCTGCAGTTTTCTCTTGCTCTCAGGATTCGCAACAATTGTTTAAACACCACAAGTCTTAATTTATAATATACTTAGTCATCAAAATAAAAACTTAATTGTTAGTCCAGTTGACTAATGCTTCATTATCATTATTGTTATTCACCCAACTGATATACACAACGGCCACTTTATAATAGACAACCATCTAGTAGCGTATTGGACGTCCTTTCGCTTTCAAAACAGCAACAATTTATCATACCAGATTCCAAGTGTTGCAATATTTCTGCAGAAAGACTGACAGGACAGAATAGCTTCTCGCAATTGGTGCATATTAGATGGCGGCACAGACTTCCACTCCCCTGAGATGATCGACTGGATTAAGATCTGGGGACTGTAAATACCAGGGATGCAAAGAAAACTCAACTTCATGTTAATGGAACCAACCTATGACTATATAACCCTTGTGGCCTGTTCACCATCATCATCAAAAGTATGCTAAAACATCTTAACTGCATCTTAACTGCTTTTGCGTCCCAGTTTTCTGGCTGGGTTACAGGGAACCCAGAGCTGCAGGTGCCAAAGGTGCCCACCACTCAGGTCCCCCTTTCTTCTTCGGTCGTGACTGACACCAAATCCATGCAAAAAGCTATTAGTTAGTAAATTATCATGCGGGACATCCTCGAATTGGCACAGAAAGGTAAAATTCACAAATGTCAGCATATTAAACCCTGAGACAAACATACAAGCGTGTAAATGCCCATCAGTTGACCTTTCAGTTTGAAGTAAGCTTTTATACTTACAGCACCCAAAATGCATCCTATGTGGGATTATGGAACACATTACATAAGGCCATTTTACACCAAAATCACAGATCTCCATTAATGCGTGAATCTGTTATAATCCTAACAGCTCAAATAAACCTCTGGTTAGCTCCCTTTTCTACAAAAACAGCACAGTGTGTGATCAAGGACAAGACAAGATTATCAACTTCTACCAAGGATGGCCTTTAGACATTTAAATAAAAATGGAAAAAATTATTAATAGTAAGATGCAGCGTTTTACTCCTTTTACATCTGGTGTGGGGGCGGAATTGGTGGCTCAGTCGGTAACCTTGTCGCCTCACAGCATGAAGGTCCTGGTTAGAGCAAACTTTGTGAGGATGCATGTCCAGTGTCCTCCCACAGTCCAAAGACGTGTGTCGGGTTAATTGTTGTCTGTAAAGTGCTCTCAGTGTCAATGTGTGCATGGTCTACGATGGATTGGCACCCTGTCTGGGGTTGTTCCTGATTTGAACCCTGTATGCAAAAAACCCCACAAAAGTCAAACAAGTGTCAGGGCTTGACACTTGTTAAGTATGTTAAGTATCACAACTTTCCCATACAGAGAGTTATAACGGTACATTTCAGTGCATTGTTTTATAATTACTGTGAATGTGAAATTTTAAATTTGGTACAGTTACAAATGCTGTGCAGAGGGTAGCATTACACTATTTTTTTTTTGGTATATAAAACAATTATGCATCATTTGCATTGTGTTTTCTTGTGAAAATTCCGCTTTATTTCAAATTACAAAAGCTTGTGGCTATGGTAACGTCCAGCGTCTGCGTCCTTTCATCGGAACGTAATGCGGTCATTAAACATTGTCTGAAGTGCATAAACATCGAACAACAAACTGGATTTTCTGTGCGTTATTCAAAAAGGCATTTAAACAAACTGTAAGCTCAAAGCAACACAGATGGAACCAGCTAAAGCTGCACCGATCAACTGGCCCCAATCAGTATATCAATCTCATTTAACCGATACAGCATCGCTCATAAACAGTCACACAAACTCCGCACGACAATCCCAAATAAAGCCACAGATGAAAAACGCTAGGGTTGTTCTTGACTTGACCATTGTGTTGCCAGCTGGGCAGCAGCTCTCCCGTGTCACTGTTCAAGATCAAGCGGATAAGAAAGTGAGTGAGTATGTCTGGTGTTCATTTGTCCTTAAGTGTTCAAAGCCAAACGTATTTCACCTACAAAAGCTGCTTTATTTTTTCCCCACATTTCCATTTTAGTTTTCCCCTTTTCTTTTTTAAATTCGCCATTCTGATTTGTAGGTTAACAAAACCACAAACTGCACCTTTGTATTTAATAAAAATTGCTGCTACAACATTTAGAAACTTTCAAAATATACATTCGTGTAAAAAAAAGTCGTAAAAACAAAGTCAGCAAAAGGTTCAGGTTGCACATTTTAAGAATTATAAATTAAGTGCAGTTTGTAAACAAAAAAATTCAATTTCAACACATTTGGTAATGCCCTTTTAGTAATGTCCTTAAATTATTTCGCAGTTGAGAGAGTACCCATTTCACTAAAAATCACAAGCTCTAACATGTCCTCCTCAACGATCTGGTACACAAAAGTTTTTGAGTTGTGTTTGAAGCTCCGTACATGAACTCAATGCTGAATTAGTACAAGCACTGTGATGTTTGTGTGTGGCTGTGTTTGTGCCACTGTGGCCTTCAATCTGACCGGCACAGAATCAGTTATGAGACTGATCAGCTGATCACAAGTTGAGTCCATGTCCTTAATTCCACTCATACTCTCCACACCATTCACCCTGGGTCTCCTGGACTCAAGTCTTCGAAGAGACTGTTGTGATACGGCGCTGCATCATATGGGTTTTGCTCTGTATAGTGTAGCATCGCAGCATGAAGCATACCACCGAGTGCACTGTACTACTGAGCTGCAGTAAAGATGGATAGCTTTATGCCACAGATATTTTGAGAGGCTCACAACACCAGATACAAAATGTGTTTAAAGGGTTTCAGAAAGGGCTTTACAAGGAACATCTAGTATTTTACTAAACACAGAGTAGCATGTGTTTCCATGTATTTATTTAGAGAACTGAGGTTATGGCTCACAGTGGAAGCCATCATATTTTCAAGCAAGTGTAGATTTTCACTTACTGATCCATGAGTCTTGAGCATTTATCCTTACAGCTCATTTAAATAAATATAAGGAAACGGATTGCTTAATTTCCATTATACGTTCTGTGAAACGGCACATTAAGAGACCTGAACGTTGCCCAAACAACCAAACATATTCTAAACTATACTTAGCAATGATATATGGAACACCATCAAAGACGGGTGAAATAATTTCTTTTCATTCCAGGTATTGGTACTGCTACAAATGCATGCGACACTTTAAAATAAGAGAAAATTATTTGTCCTAATCACATTTATATAGTTTGCAAAATGGGTAAAACTACAACTGAAGTTAAGCGCCAATTAAAGACCATCCAATAAATGTGCAATTAACATCCCGGGTCTTAAGAATTATACTAGAAACCTCTGATTCTCGTCTGAATGGCAGAAAACTAGCACTAAATGAACCTGTGCAACCCCTGCTAACAGGAAAGAGAACTGTAGTCCTGAAAACAGAAAAACACACTGTAACATTCCATTCCATTTTCGTTACGAGCACTTCAAATTTTATAACAGATTCAAAGATGAGAATCACGGCGTTGTACTGTGCAGTTCAAAATGTTTTTTAAATTGTTTTTTTTTATTACCTTTGCAGTTCTGTAATTTAAAAGCAAGGACCTCTTCGAGCATTTCACTGCATTACCCGGGAGAATGTTTCACTCAGCTTTTGTTCACCATTAGACAGTTTGGTATTAAGGGTACTGTCATTTTTTATAATAGTACATTATGGTAATTTGAAAAACAGTAGCAGAATGCAACAGTGTACAGTGCCGATTGTGCGGTTCAGTTTTTCATCCTATTTCAAGCTCAACTAAAACGGCACAACAGCTGCTGTAATTCTAAAATATATGCATGTAAATAAATATAATTATAAAATTATCTTAGGATGTAACGGTCCATGTATGAAGCAGACTGTAATAATGTAATAATACAAAATCTTACGACAAGCATGTTGCCGTTATATCGAGCTTTTCCAAAAAATCTATAAATATGTAGTCAGACAGTACAATATGCTTATAATGTCTATACTTTTAAGACTATTGGAATATAATGATTATGATTAATATGATTTAATGTGCCATTGTAAACAATGTATATATATATATATATATATTTAGCAGGCAGTGATTATACTAAATACATTTATGAATGGGAAACCACTGTACCATCCCGGTAATTGTGTTCTGTATCACAAGTTGCTTTTCTGCTTAGTTTGCCATGCCAGTAGTACCCGTTCCCGGGTACGTGCCGACCCAAGAATCACTGTTCTGTCACAGTTGTCACCGTTGTGTTGAGTGCTCCAGCGCAGTAAGCAATGTCCAGTACTTTTGGTTTTACTGGTAAAGACCAAGATCAATTAAGGCATGCCGCACCATTTCAGGTAACCTCTGCTGAACATGTGCTCAACCAATATCGCTGCTTTATTTTTAAAGTTATTTATAAATGTCTTACTTCAATGCCTGCTAATTACAAGTCTACAGTTACATCTGAGCTTAAGTGCAGTACCAAAAAAAATCTGCACACTGTCTACTTGAAGATCAGAGACTATTATGTTCAGTTAGTCAGCTCGAATTGTATTTCACCTCAAATCGGAGATGAACTCATCAGATCGGCTGAACAGATTTTACATAGTCTGAAGAGCAAAAGTCACCTGGAAGCTAACTTTTACCCGCTTGGAGTCGAGCCAAATTTATATGCAGTGTCAAATCCCATCAGAATCAGATCCGGTCAGAACCCCAATGTGATATAGCCCACAGCCTAGAGCAATCAAGTTTAAAGCCGGGCACTGTCTTCATATAAATGACCATTCTTTGAGGAATCGCACTCCTGTGGATACAGCAGTAAAAGTGACAGTCAAACAGACTAATCAGATTTGCTCTCTTGTAATTTGCATTGTGGAAATCTGATCTACATTCTAAATGTAGTCTAAAAACATTATCCACTATTTTCATTAACTCTAACCGGATTCAACAGGAAATGGTTGTAATTTAAGTCTGTTAAATTGATAAACTGTTTAACGGACTGACCGCTTGTGCACATGACAAACCACACATTATTGATTTTTAACAGCTAAAGCATATCGACACGAGTTTTGCATGTGTGACATGGTGCAATTAATCGAAAGCCAGAGTGCTGATCAGCTTCTACTATACGATACTATACTTACAGGTAGGGGTGGGCAATATGACAATATCTTATCGTATCGTGATTCAGTTTGTTATTGTGATAGACGATATGTTTTACTG